>JXCR01102918.1:31625-49249 GCA_002079205.1 Phalaenopsis hybrid cultivar
TATATATATATATATATATATATATCAGTTGATGTGGTATATTAGATAATTCAAACAGGAGAACGATCTTTGAAACGAAAAATAAAACGAGAAAATTCACACCAGAAAAAAGAACACAGCGGAACACACAGATTTACGTGGTTCGGCAAATTGCCTAGGTACATGGAGTTGCAGAGGATTTTATTGCTTGAGAAATTTACACCAGTCGATCACCTCGACTTACAAGAAGAATCTCTCACTCTTCGTTGCTCTCTCTCTCTCTCTTCTTCTCTCTTTCTTCTTCTCTCTCTGTTCTTCTCTCTCTACTCCTAGATACACTGAGATACACCGAAGAAGACAAACTTACAAGAGAAATAAACTCAATTTCTCTTCTGCCACAAGCCACCAAGAAGAAGCCTAGGGAGAATAATCTTCTTCTTTTTCTTTCTTCTTCCTTCTGTCGCAAGGAACTGCTCCTCCTTGCACTTCTCTTCGACTGTCCCGTGGAAGTCCGAAGAACTCTTCCTCTATCCCGAGGAAAATAGAATAACTCAAAATATGACTTAGAAACAAAAAGGAGAGCCGTCTGAAACCTTTTATCGCGAACAAGAATAAACTTTCGCGACAGACGCGATTCTTTGCGAAATAACAAACTGTTCATGGGAACAGTTCGCGAACCAGGGTGGCGGGAGACGGGAGAACGCCGATTTGCGATCGGGAACAGCGATCGGGCTCCAACGCTAACACAATCAAATAAAAATCAAAATTGTGAACTATTTTATGTGTTGAATAAAAATAAATGAAGATATACCTTGATATCATTCAACTTTTATGTATTTATATTTCCATCAGTTAAATTTTGATTTTACATATATACCACTCTACCTATGCATGAAGAGGTGTATTCATTTTGTAAAAGTTACATATTTTTTAATGTGATGTGAAAGATTTGGGCGGTAAGAATATAAAAGTCAAAGTTTAGATGTTAGACATGTAAATAAATAAGAATTGGGTGGTATGTATGTAAATGCACCAATAATAAATTATAAGATAACAAGAGGTATCTTGGCAAAAATATTTAGTTATCAATGGTAAAAAGTAAAATAAAATAAAATAATCAGATGAAGGCTGGCATGGAGACAGCTCTGCTGAGCAGAAGACAATAACAACAAGCATGAATTAATGAAGACCCACAAGAAGCAGGAAAAAAATGCAAAAGGGATTCTTGATAGAAAAGATGAGGCTCAAAGGGCAATCCCAAAGATAAGTGGCTTAAAGCAATCCATAACTTGCATACTGTCGCCCAACAATAGTGAAAAATATGTACTGATAATGACCCTAGTTGGACCAAAAAAAAATTAAAATCATTATTTGTCATGCAACATATACCACATAATTTTTAATAGGTATGTCTAAAGTAATTTTTGTAAAAATCTGTATATTCATGCTTAATATACAACAACAAGAAGTTTTTATCCCATTAAGTTGAGTCGGCTACATGAATCCTCTTCCTCCATTGTGTCCTATTGAGTGTTATAATTTCATTTAATTCTAATAAATTAAGATCATTTTTTATACAAGTCTTTAAAGGTTTACCTTTACCTTTTTTAACATAAGTCAAAGCTAAAACATATATTCTCCTAACCAAATCATCAAATGGTCTATGTTGAGTGTGACCAAATTAATCTCAATGCATTTTGAGATTAATAATTTTTTAAATTAAATTAGAAATCATCTGAACTTTGATTTTAACTAGTTACAATCGAACTGAACATCACGACGAGATGGCCCAAACAACACACAAAGTGATCCAATTTGTAGTCCAAGTAAACATAAATCAAGCACATAAAACATAATAAGAAACTTAGAGATAATAATTGGAGTATCAAATGATCTTCAAATCTTACGAGTTTAGTTAAATCAAACTTCTTAGAGATACAAATTCAACGAGCTCAAAACTGCCTAATTTCTATATCACTAAAGCATTTAAATACCCCAACAATAACTTCCAATTGAAAGAATTCAATCAAGTCATTTGATGGAGTGTTCTTGACTATGGTGGTATTTACAACGAATGTCATTTCCAAAATCTATAATGAACCCCAACTCTCTAAATAAGGGAAACTTAAAGATGCCTAGAATTGTAGTCCTAAATCTAGGCTCAAGATTGGATAGAGTTCAAAGATCTAGAAGATCCTTGACCTCTACCCAATCATTGTTATAAGATAGGTGCCGCAAAATTAACTATTGGCAAACAATTATTACCGACAAGCCGCCATCACCAATAGATAGTTGTCGCTAATTCATCACTATTCAACCGTCATTAGACAACTACCATAAGATCATCACCACCTATCCACCACTATCATTATTTGTCAAGCAACTGATACCACATAATTTTTAATAAGTATATATGATGTGATTTTTTTTAAAAATTATATTCACAGTCAATAAAACACAAAAAAAAATTATCTTGGTTCTTTGAATTTTTTTGAAAAAAAATTAAAATCATCTGAACTACGATTTCAATGAACTTAAAATTGAATTGTATATCTCGACAAGATAGCCAAAACGTATAAAAGATGATCCAATTCAAGACTAAAAAACCTCAAATCAAGAATATCAAACATAATGGGAAACGTTGGGACACTAACTGGAGTGTTGATGGTTTCCAAACCGTACAAGCTTACAGTCAAATCAACTTTCTTGGCGAGAAAAATCCAACAAACCCAATATCACTTCATTTAAATATCATTAAGACATTAAAATATTAAAAAAATACCTTTGAGTTGAGTGAAACACGCCTAGTCTTTTGATGGAGGGTTATTGATTTTAGCAGTATTACAAATAATATCACTCTCAAATTCTATAAGCATGCAAGAATAGTTAGATTGAGGAACTAAAAAGTGACAAGAGCATACTGTGAAGTATGAAATCCCTAAATTTGGATAATTTGGAATTTTTAAAAAAAAAAAGCTTTAAGTTGGACTAAAATGGGCATAATATAATCCTTACAAATGCCACAATAGAGACTCGTAGTTTCCTTGGATTGATTATCTCAATCCAGCTCAAAAACTAGAAATATCTTAATAGACTTTCAGATTCATGTCAAATGAATATAATCTACCAAAAGATTTTGTATATTGTGTGAAGATTATTCGTTATATTTTGAATGGACTTACAAAGGTTCTATACAGGAAAAGGCCCTCCAAAAATTTATATAAGTAAGGTTGTGGTTATGATAACAGGAAAGAAAATTTCAATAAAGATTAAATTTTATGATTTCATTGTTTGAGTCTATGAGGGTGATCATGGGTTGGTCTATGCCTTTTTCAACAAGATAATAAGAATATGAGAATATGTTGACAAAAAGAGGTAAAACAAGGATGTCCTAAGATGACATTTTCCGTTTTGACAAAGCATGTCTCATAACGCATCAGCACGCCAGAAGAGAAATGTTAAATTTTTTTGCATAAATGAAGGGTCCTCATAAAAATGTATTGATTCCCTAGGGGTTTGATGATTTTTAGTATTTGTTGAGACAACAAGATTGATAGAAAATGCCTAGTCAAATGTTTGTCAGAGGTGAGAAGTGAGATGAAAAGAATGGGAGGAGAGTCCCGTACTAGAAGTAGTTCATTAAAAAAGAAGATTATAAATGGGCTAGTGGAGCAGAGAAATAGTACTAAAGGGGTAATTGTAATTGTGATAATTGTGAGAGGAGACATTTTGGAAGAAATTCTATAGAAATAGGATAGTATTTTAGATGCGGGCAAGTGGAGCAAGAAGTCTAGAAGTGTCCAATTTTATCATAAGAAGGGAGGTTATAATTTCCATTTAGAGAGCCAATATAAATTTTAAAGAGAAGATTACTCCCATCACCCAACAGTTTCAATGAAACATCATTTAGAGGGACTTCCACTATTGTTAAACCTAATATAAGTTAAATAAAGAGTCAATTAAGAGCCGAGCCCAGCCAGTATAGCCATGTCATCTATAAAATATATGCTATGAACTAGAAGAAATCCAGAATTCTTTAGACATTGTAGTAGATATTATTCTAATTATAGATCAGATAATTAAACTAATATTTGACTTTGCTGCGGAGTATTACCTTATTTTCTCAGAAATTCTATGAGTTATTATACTTGCAATCTAGTGCATTGAAAACCACAATATCAATTTGCATATTAGTAATAACGTGCTTATTGGTGTCATTATGCATGCGACATTGAATTTATTGATATGATTTTTTTTATTTGAGTTAATTATTTTGCAACTAATTTTATTTGATNTAGAGTTTGTCTGAGGTGTTCACCACTGCAGTTGGTCTGATTTGCGGAGTAGGATGTTGGGCTACCGCTCTCTCTTGTAATGGCTCTGGTTTTCCTCTTACCGAGAGTCTAGTCCATTTCTTAAGAGGGGGTAGGGGGTAGGACTCTATTTTTATAGTTTAGGTTACAATAATTAATGAATACGAAACACACTTAATCGTATGACCTGGAGAGATCCCCTTGATCAGACATCATTCAATGGATATTTTAGTATCATAATGATGTCGAATTCAAACGATCTTGAACTCATTGGATTTGTGTCATTTAAACATTCGATTTGACCATAAGCTTGTCATATCTGAAATTCATTAATCTTCCAATTGTGATGGGAAAAGTCCTCAAAATTAGTTTAATGTATGATCTGGGCGTAATTTGACTCGAATTTGGCTGATTTTGTTATCATTGGGTACCTCGTTTAGCAGGGCAGTATGCCTGCAATTTTATTAAAATCAATTACGAATGATTTTTTATTGAAATTTAAATATTTCTTAATTAAAAAAATTTCTAGATCTATACCATTTCTTAAGATTCGTGCTGATGATGGTGTTGCTAATTTTTTATGACCTATAAGTATGAATATATAAATAAAAGGAAGATTTACATAAATTCCGTACAATTACCATATTATTAATATCTCTTAACTTGTAAACTTCGACATTTACATTTTAATATTTTATTTACATATATTAAAATTTTATTTTCATTAAAAAAATTAATAATAATAATTATTATTTTGATGTAATATTAAATATCTGAGTTAGATTAATATGTAAATGCGCTGGAAAGAGAGAGAATATTAATTAGTAAGATGGAGAAGAGACAAAAGAAAGATAACATTAATTTGATGAGGGAATCTTTGCCCGCTGCTGTCTCGCTGATATGACGCTGCCATCTCTGCAAATAAATGCCTCTTATTTTTAAACTTTAAGGTGGGGGACATTTACAGACATACCATCAAATTTTTATATATTTACATATTCCACCTCTAAACTTTTTCACATTTACACCATCCAAAATTTTCATATCAAAACGAAATACAATTATTCGGACAATTAAAATATCATGCCTCATAATTTTTATGAATAAACACATCTACCATCCAAACTTTAATTTTTGCGTACAATCATCCGTTTCGTATATTTTCAACATAAGATTAGATTTTCTTTAAACTAGAGGTAAAAATTGAAGTTTTCGTGGTTGATAGTAGGGTTCTTAAAACTCATGTTTGGTTTCTTAAGAAGCTCGTGCTCGATTCGTTCGCAATGTTAACGAGCCGAACACAGATAAGAATTTGCTCGTTATTGTTCGACTCATCTTTGCTCGAAAAATTTATATTTGTATATATATAATTGATAAGTAGCATTTTTTAAAAAATTATTTGGCGACATTTTCTACAAAGATATGTTTTTTTTTTTGTTCAAAACATAAACGAGTCGAACACGAATAGTAATATTTTTTTAACAAGTGTAACACGAGCTTAGCCTAAAATACATACAAGAATTAAGTGGTTGGTATATAAATTTCCCAAAAGTAAAGTGCAGCTTTTTCATAGACAGGTAAGAGTTCATATATGTAAAAGTTAAAATGTTAGTTTTACACATGTAAATATATATGTAAATAGTTTTTTTTTTAAAGTTGCCTCTTTTTTGAACTTCATTTCTCTCCATCCTCATTTATGGCTATTTAATTAATATCTTTCAACCAACCAACCTTGAATTCCCTTCCATTTAATTGCTTTAATATTCAAATAAATAAAAGCTATTATAAATATAAAAAACATTTTTTTTTCAATTCATTAATCAATATGATATTAATTAAAGAGTTAGGGTATGTTTGGCGCAACTGAAGCTTATCCAGCTTCTACTGTAAATAGCTTATTCAATTCATTAAGTGACAATCCTTAATAAGTTAATATTGTGTCTTGATTGAAAGAAAACTATGAATGACTTTATATTCATTAAATATTATTTTATTTGGAATATTTACATATATACCTCGCAATGTTATGTATTTACATATTTAACACCTGAGCTGGAAGAAAAAGGTGAAGTTTACTTTTTAAGAAGTTAAAATAGTTATATTTTTTATGTCGTATGTAAGATTTGAGAGGTGTAAATTTAAAAGCAAATTTATGTGTTGTATGTGTAAANATTATTTTTTTTTTTCAATTCATTAATCAATATGATATTAATTAAAGAGTTAGGGTATGTTTGACGCAGCTGAAGCTTATCCAACTTCTACTGTAAGCAGCTTATTCAATTCATTAAGTGACAATCCTTAATAAATTAATATTGTATCTTGATTGAAAGAAAATTATGAATGACTTTATATTCATTAAATATTCTTTTATTTGGAATATTTACATATATACCTTGCAATGTTATGTATTTACATATTTAACACCTGGAAGAAAAAGGTGAAGTTTACTTTTTAAGAAGTTAAAATAGTGATATTTTTTATGTCGTATGTAAGATTTGAGAGGTGTAAATTTAAAAGCAAATTTATGTGTTGTATGTGTAAANAGAGAAAAAATACAAAAAAATTAAAAAAATGAAAATAGCATGATGCCCAATAATTATTCAGACGAAAAAAAAAACCACTCATTTGGACTCTATTATTTAAAACCTACTAAAAATAAGGTAATTTGAAAAAAAAACATTCTTATTCCATCAATATTTCATAAACAGTAAGTGAAATCTCATATTCATTACAATGTCATCTCTCATAATGCTACTATTAGAATCATAAGGTTGATGTGAAAAATGATCATCGATGTTTTCAAAATAAGAGGAATATGAGAAACTTTAACGATAGAAGAAGGCTGTAAATAGGTCAAGTCAATCTCAATTCACACTTAACTCGATCTCGTTTCATTGATAAAAAAACTGGCACAAACTCAAGCTTAAGTTTAGCTCATACAATGAGCTCGAGCTCGACTTAACTGTTTATTCCCAAAATTGAGCTCACCTTGAGACCTCGAGATTGGTAAACAAGAAAAGGAAGTCGCGATGGCCGTTGATTGGAGGATCCATGAGATCAATGGATGGGGAAAAGAAGTTGTAGCGGGAGCTCATTTGAGAAGGATCAAGGAGACTAAGGGGTACAATTGCCCGGCCTCCACATAACTTGGTTCCTCGCTTGTCACCCATAGTCAATCAACCAAAAAATTTCACTTATTAAAGTCTATTATAAATATCTCAACTCCTTCTGGAAATTCATTTATCACAATCTTCGGGTAAGAAATCAGCCTATCACACATCCAACTACAACGAACTTTAATATCCACGTTCAATAATTAAAATCAGCCACACAAATACATGTATAAGAACATTAGTTTAAGAAACAACATAAACAAGAATAATTCAAATAATACAATCTTTAAAAAACATCTAAAAAATATATCTACTTTTGCTAAGCAACCCAATTCAAGTCATTAGCACCAAATATATCTAACAAATTGGTTCAAAAGCTTCAAACAAAATGAAATGAATGCAAACTAATGACCTTCAATTGTAATAGTCAAGACCAATAAAATGCTAAGAAACTTTTACCTCAATCAGTAAGATCTTGAACCAAATTGGGCAAATCTGACTGCAGATCACTGGCTCGGCGGCCCAGCGGAAGTAATTGGAAGTGGTGGTAGCAGTGGCACTGGGTATAGTGACGGCGCAGCTGCAGTTAGGGTTTCCAACTGAGAGACGAAGGAGAAAAACTTGAAGATCATCGGAGACTTCTGGCGATATAGAGAATTGAACCTGCAAGCGAAGCAAAGTGCGGCAGCGTGGAGCGCAATAGGAGGGAAAATTGATGGCCGGGGCGCGCCAGGAAGAAAATGAAAATGTAGGTCGTTTCGGCTCATCTGCTAATTTGAGGCTAGATGTAAAAATAAACATAAGAATTGAGTGGCATGTATGTAAATATTTTTGTACTGATTCGTGAGAAGAAGATATTAAGAAAACATTGTCAGCTGCTAACTTTGTTTAATTATTCTATATAAAATTATTATGAGAATTATAAATTTTCTTATAAAAAAAATTAAATGAGATTATTTTATTAAATTTCTATAATCAATTCCTCCCGAATCACTACTGCAAGCTGAGGGTATGGAGAAAATATTTCGTTTGTACGTAAACCCAACAGAAGTTGTCATCGGAGGGAGCGATTATTGCGTTCGGATATTGTACATAAATTTGTGTGTGGTGTCTGATCGAGACCATTAAAATGTTTTTTTTATTGTTAGAGTGGGGCCCACTCTAATTTTAAAACAGTCATGATTGGATACCGCGCGCAAAATTTGTGTGTAGTGTCCGCACGCAATAATTTTTTTCATCAGAGGGGCTTATTCAAGACACGAGACATGCTCGATGCCTACTATGGTGTTTAGAAGACACCGCGAGCCCATTGGGAGCCTCTTGCGGTCAAGGGAGGTCAAGAAATCCTCCTACATGCATTATGGGAAAGTTAGGGTTTGGGATGCTATACTAGTGTCGTGGCTTAGGAAGACTATTGGCGATGATTTCCCCGGAGAATGACCAATCGAAATGTTCAATTTAGAAGATACGCGACTACATTACACTCATATAGAGTCTCCAGTAGCTTACATATCAAAAAAACATATGGATCTCTCCACATAGTATGAACAATAATATGGTGCTATTTATATCGTCAACCTCATGCCTGATTTACTAGACAATCTTTTTTACAAAAGTGTAATTTTTTCCATTTATGCTTTCAGGTCGAGCTGGGCCCGACTCGAAATCAGTTCAAACTGATTGAGTTTGGATCGAAACCTGGTCATGGCTCGTCATGTTTGATTTCGAGCTGGCTTAGCTACAAAATTGAAATGAGATAGCTCCAATTTGAGATATCAGGATTTATTCCAGCTCAAAATTTGCTCGAAACAAACCTAGATGGCTGGAATTTAGTTATCTTAATATGTTTTAGCTCGAAATAGGCTTATAACTCATTATATTTTATTTTACTTAGCATTTTACATAACTTTAATAAATAAAAAAAAATTATAGCAGATTCCTCTATGATTTGAAATCGGCAAAAAAAAAATCAGTCTAAGATTTTGGCTCGTGGCTCGGGCCATTTATTTCAATCCGATCTCAATCCAAGCTAAATTCGAATCAAGGTTCGAGTGATTGAAGATGTTAGAGCTAAATTCACAGCCCTAATCTGAACTCATAATTTATGTGATACGAAATATTTGAGTGGTATAAATGTAAAAAGTAAAATTTAGGTGTTAGATATGTAAATACATAAAAATTTAGTGTAAATGCATCTTTTCTATTAATGATCTTCCGATGAGATCGAACATTGATCTATAAATTCATAATTTCTTAATTTAAATTAGTTCCGACTTAATATAAACTTGAATATATATTTAAAACGTACTCGTTTTACACTCCTCCAGAATTTGAAAAATTACTTAAATGTAATTGAGAAGTTCAAGAAAATTTGTAGTGGTAGAGTAATGAATAATCGTCTTAGCATTGTACGACAGTCTAGCGCATATTCTGATGATAAAAGATAATCAGTAGGAACACCATAAGTTTTTATGTGGAAATCCCGAAAAGGGAAAAAACTGAGGGCTCTGCCAAGCTAAAATATTATATTATGAGTTGATGTTTATAAGAATAGTCTCTTGTCTCACACACAAGAAAGGGTTGTACAAATTTTGAATTACAATGTTTGTGCATAGAAGAAATTGTTGCCCCGAAGTAGGAAGCTGGAGGTAATCGACAACGGCCAATGGCGGCCGACGGGTGGTGGTCATAGTCGGTTGATAGCAACATCAGTCAGAGGCAGCAAGGACAAGAGTTAATCCAAGGCACTAGCAACTATAGTTGGTCAGAGGTGACGGTAGTCATAGTTGGCCAAAAGCGACAGCGACTTGCGAAAAGCGATGGAGAGTAGAGTTGGCCAGAGGCAATGATAGCTGGAAGCGGTGGAGACCGCAGGCTGCGGCGACCGAAGTTAGTAGGAGGTGGCGGCAGTGACTGGAGTTTGTCCAAGGTGTTCGCCACTGCAGTTGGTCGGATCTGCGATGTAGAATCCTGGGTTGCTACTCTCTCTTGTAAAGGCTCTGATTTTCCTCTCACCGAGAGTCTAGTCCCCTTCTTAAGAGGGGGTAAGACTTTATTTTTAGAGTCACGTTGCAAATAATTAAGGAATACGAAACACACTTGATCGTAGGGCCTGAAGATATCCCCTTGATCGGACATCATTCAATGAATATTTTAGTATCATAATGATGTCAGATGCAAACGATCTTAAACTCATTGGATATGTCTTCTTGAGACATTCAATTTGACAATAAACTTATCATATTTGAAATTCGTTTAATCTTTCAATTGTGCTGGGAAAATTCCCCAAAATTAGTTTAATGCATGATCTGGGCGTAATTTGACTCGAATTTGACTAATTTTGTTTTCGTTGGGTCAATCTCGTTTAGCAGGGCAGTATGCCTGCAAGTTTATTAAAATCAATTACGAATGATTTTTATTCGAAATTTAAATATTTCTTATTTAAAAAATTTCCTAGATCTATATAATTTCTTAAGATTCGTGCTGGACGATGGTGTTGCTAATTTTTTTATGACCTACAAGTTTGAATATATAAATAGAAGGAAGATTTGCATAAATTCCGTACAATTTCCATATTATTAATATCTCTTAACTTGTAAACTTCGACATTTACATTTTAATATTTTATTTACATATATTAAATTTTTATTTTTCATTAAAAAAATTAATAACAATAATTCTTATTTTTATGTAATATTAAATATCTGAGTTAGATTAAAATGTATATGCGCTGGAAAGAGAGAGAATATTAATTAGTAAGATGGAGAAGAGACAAAAGAAAGATAGCATTAATTTGATGAGGGAATCTTTGCCCGCTGCTGTCTCGCTGATATGACGCTGCCATCTCTGCAAATAAATGCCTCTTATTTTTAAACTTTAAAGTGGGGGACATTTACAGACATACCATCAAATTTCTATATATTTACATCTTTGACCTCTAAACTTTTTCACATTTACACCATCCAAAATTTTCATATCACAACGAAAATACAATTATTCGGACAAATAAAATATCATGCCTCATAATTTCTATGTATAAACACATCTACCATCCAGACTTTTATTTTTGCTTACAAATCATCCGTTTTCGTATATTTTCAACATAAGATTATATGTTCTTTAGACTAGAGGATAAAAATTGAAGTTTGGGTGGGGTGGTTGATAGTAGGGTTCTCAAAACTCGTGTTTGATTCCTTAAAAAGCTCGTGCTTTGTTGGTTCTCAATGTTAACAAGCTGAACACGGATAAGGATTTGCTCGTTATTGTTCGACTAGTTTTTGCTCGAAAATTTTATATTTGTATATATATAATTGATAACTAGCATTTTTTTAAAAATTAATTGGCGACATTTTCTACAAAGATATATATATATATTTTTATTTAAAATATAAACAAGTCGAACACGAATAATAATATTTTTTAAGGAGTAGGACACGAGCTTAACCTAATATATAGGAATTAACTGGTTGGTATATAAAATTCCCAAAAGTAAAGTGCAGCTTTTTCATAGACAGGTAAGAGTTCATATATGTAAAAGTTAAAATGTTAGTTTTACACATGTAAATATATATGTAAATAGTTTTTTTTTTAAAAAGTTGCCTCTTTCTTGAACTTCATTTCTCTCCATCCTCATTTATGGCTATTTAATTGATATCTTTCAACCAACCAACCTTGAATTCCCTTCCATTTAATTGCTTTAGTATTCAAATAAATAAAACCTATTATAAATTAAAAAAAAACTATTTTTTTTCAATATGATATTAATTAAAGAGTTATGATATGCTTGGCGCAGCTGAAGCTTATTCAGCTTCTGCTGATAAACAATTTATCCTGATAATCTGCTGATGATCCAGATAAATTGTTTGGCTGTTTAGTTTGTGTGTCTAGAAAACAGCTGATTCTGGGGAAATTATCATTCAACCCCTGTTTTGGCGGAGGCAGGCCGTAGAATAAAAACTTCAGCAATCCTTCGGCAGAGGCGGCAGAGCAGAGCTTTGGAGGAGGCAGACCGTAGCTTCGGCGGAGGCAGAGCGGATCTGGCACGAGGGAGGGCAAGTGCATAAATGTTGCCCCAATCGGGCGTTTGAAAAGTTGATCGTGGGTCGTTACCCGCGATCGCGTTTTTTCTAAATCTGAAACGTGATTTTCAAATAAGCTGCACAAACGCGTAAAACAAACGGTGCGGCGCGTTTTCAAAAACGCCGCCGCACTTATAAGCTGCCCCAAACGGGACCTTAGATACTTTTTTATTCAATTCATTAAGTGGCAATCCTTAATAAATTAATCTTGTATCTTGACTAAAAGAAAATTATGAATGACTTTATATTCATTAAATATTCTTTTATTTGGAATATTTACATATATAGCTCACAATGTCTTGTATTTACATATTCAACACCTGAGCCGGAAGAAAAAGGTGAATTTTACTTTTTAAGAAGTATGTAAGATTTGAGAGGTATAAATTTAAGAGCAAATTTATGTGTTGTATGTGTAAATACATATGATTTGGGCATTATTTATGTATATATATTTTCATGAATGAAACAAAGTGGCTACAATAATGTCTGTTGGTTAGATATATCGTAGTTGGAATTTGTAGTAGCAGTCCATCACATAGGCATTTGTTGGGGGCTGTAATATCATTAGTTGTATGAAGAAATGGTAGTTGAAAATAATAGTAATAATTGGTCGTATAACTCATTGTTGGGAACTGCAATACCGTGGTTTAGTCACAAAGACAATAATTAGAAGTTGTAGTGATAGTTGGTAATGTAGACAGTAATTAGGGGTTGAAATAGCGTCAGTTTACTATAAAGATCATAGTTGGAAGTTGCAGTAGTAGTAGGTATCATAACGAAAGACATGGGTGTTGCGCACAACTATCGTATTGCGATGTTGGCAGTCGTAAGCAGTGGTCTCCACTCACCGGCGGTCTGCGACAACATATGGAGACAGTCAGTGGTGATCAACGACTATGGAGTCTAGAAGTTATATATTGTGATTGTATTTGACATGCGATGTTAGCAAGAAGGGGGTCTCCGATGGTGGCAAGGGTGGTGAAGGCAGTCGATAGCGGTCGATGAGCGCTGATCGACGGTGGTCGACAAATACTGGGACTGAATTCTATCACCGGTTTCCAATACAACGTTATATGTTACAACCTTATTTGAAATATGTCGTTAGTAAATAAATGGGTTGCCGCCAACATTGAGTAGTGGCGATCGACGACTACGAAAGCTGGAAGTTATCATTGAGTTTTCAATATAACGTTATACATTAAAGTCATAGTTGGGATACGACGTTAGCAAGTAGGGGTTAGTGATCAGGGGCAGCCAACGAGTGTTGGTCGATGGCGGCTACGGTGATTGAAAGTTATTGACAAGTATCCAACATGGTGTTATTATGTAACAGTAGTATTTGTGATACGACGTTAACAAGCTACAGGGATCATCGACAATGGATATCAGGGGTTGTCTGTGATGGTCAACGGTGGCCAACAAGTAGTTCTGCCCCCCTCAAGTGAATAAAGGATGTATATTCATAGCCTGGCATTTTGGTCTTTTGGTAAATACCTTTCTCTGCAATATGAATGAATGACCTATATTGATCTCCTTTAATTATATAGTTTTTCTAATGCTTCGAGAGCTTTAATGGCCTCAAAATTAAGCGAGCTCAAACTGATTTGATTCCTCTCAATAAGATGTTCGATTTGACTATAAATATGTCAAATTTATAATTTATTTGACTGTCAAAATTTACAATAAAGAACTTTAAAAAATACTTTAATGATTTTAGCTGGGTTTGATTGGACTCGGATTGAACCAATTTTGAAATCATTGGGTTCGTATTATCGAGAATGTCCGTTTGATTATAAACTTGCTAAAATTGAGGCATTGTATTATCCTGCATTGAAATACTAGTCTGGAATACTAGTATGTACATGTGATAGATCTAAGAAAAGATATTAACCAATTTCCCAATCACTCCCAAAAAAACAAAGTTTCATACCATTACATAGAAATTAAAGATTCTACATACATTAATGCTTTGGGAACATTCAAAGCTTGTCAGCCTTTTGATTGTTCATGACATCATACTTCAAGCAATGCAATTAATCGAGTTCATGTAGGCGCCAACCAATACAATTAAACTTTCCAAAAATATAAAAGATAGGTAAATCAACAAATGGTAAAAATAGTAATAATAATAAATCATTTTATATATGATTTGAAGTTTATCATGCATAAATGTTGGTAAATTATAAAGCCATTATAAGTGTGTTGCAAAAAGATGAATTTAACTCCGCACATTACAAATTTACAAATTGAATAGGTAGTCAACTTAACTCGGCCCACAACAACTCATTTGTTGACTCAAATATTGTGACTCGCAGAATGGAGAAAATATTGTATTCGGAGCTATGCGTCTGGACTCTAATGATATTTCATGACAAGTACGCGGTAGACCCACTGAATATGGAAATTGAAGAGACGTGCAGGGTTTTGTTTTCGAAGCTATGGGCTGGTTCGGGCCAGGTCATGCACCTATATATATATTTTTCAATTTTTTTTTAATGAGTTTGTCACTTACATGTGATAAAATATCATTGGAGTTCGGACACATAGCTATGTCCGGAGCAATATTGCTCCGGACTCTTGATGCAATATTTTCTCCGCCAAATGAGCAACTTGCTAAATGAAGAGAACTATATAACGTGTTATAAGTCCACCGAGTTTTATATTTTGATGAGGCATAATTGTAGCCAATTGTACAATGCAATGAATATCAACCTAAATTAGATGAACAGCCTATATGTGTTACAAGTTTCACGGTGATAAGAGTAATGAACTATTGAGTTATTATTTTATGAAAATCCAAAACATAGTCATAAAAAAAAAGGTCAGCAGAAAAACAAAAAGTTTTTACACTTAAAACCCATAAAAAGAAAAAAAAACCCTTTGATAGGACGATTTGTCAAGGTTTCGTCTACCAGATGGTATTCCATTGACATCTAAATGCCTTAATGATGTGAGAATTGAGTGATATTAGACTAATTGGATTCATCTTGTCGAGTGGTTTTATTCAACTATAAGCTTGTCCAATTATGAACCAATAAATTTCAAAAATAATTTAACACCTTGATATGGTTTAATTTGACTCTTATTGGTCCGATTTAGTATCACTCAGTTTTTCTTGTCAAGTCGGTCATTTTGACTCTAGGTTTGTTAAAAATCAAAGTTTTCTTAAATTTTTTTAATCGAAGTTTGGATTCATCTTGTCGAGAGGCTCGATTCAACTATAAGCTTGTCCAATTATGAACCAATAAATTTTAGAAATAATTTAACACCTTGACATGGTTTAATTTGACTCTTATTAGTCCGATTTTAGTATCGCTCAGTTTATCTTGTCAAGTCAATCATTTTGACTCAAGGTTTGTTAAAAATCAGAGTTTTCTTAAATTTTTTTAATCGAAGTTTGAACATTTCTTGCTCAAAAAATTGTCACGAATTTGTGTCGCCCCCCAAGATTCATGCAAGATGATGAAAATTTATCGATGGCGTACCAACAAAAAAAGTTAAAATCGTGACAAGGTTGCTGATGCTCGAGAAATATCTAACCCTCAAGAGATCTCTAATGCTCCAATCCCTTAAAGTTCACATATCTTGATAATATTCTTTCAAAGTTGTTCTCCTCTCTTTCTTTCATATTCTAGGTGAATCATAGTAATAGGAAGCGATCAAGTTGTCATTTCATTTCATCTCCTATCAATTTTTGTATTGTATTGACTATCTAAGTATAAAATCAATTATAAATTTTTCAGTAAGCTCATAGTTGGGCCTTGTAGTCTTTGTAATATTATTAAGGAAAATTTGCATACAAACCAAACAATTTATTTGTATTTATATATATATATACCTAAAACCTAAAGTCTAATATTTACATTTATAAATTTAATTTGGTTTCATGAACCTATACATGAAAATGCTTACTTCTATAATTAAAAATATAATAATAGTGATATTTTTGATGTGATATTAGAGATTAGAGTATGATACATATGTAAATATTAAAGTTTAGGATTTAAATATGTAAATAAATAAGAATTGTGTAGTTTGCATGTAATTAAATGCACCTAGAAAAATATTCTAAGCTATTCTCTTTGAACTACTCATGGTATTTTTCATCCAATTAAGTAGGTATAATAATTTTATTCTATACCTATGAATTTAGCTCTAAGTAATCTGAACAAAATTACGCGTGGATTAAGGGTGTATGCCCGGCGTACACCCTAAGTACGTCACGAATATACTCTGCGTACACCTCCAGAATACCCCGAGGACATCCTGAGCACACCCATCCAATAAAAAGAATCACTTACGTTATGAGGAGCCACTTACGAAGGCGGCGAAAGATATGAAAGAGTGCTAAGATATTGGCACGGCTCAATCAAAAAACAGACCGGAGCGGTCGGTTCGATGGCCAGCAACGCATTTTTTTGAGTGAACCGGGCCAACATCACAGTAGCTCTTTCAACATTAGGGCACCAAAAGGAAGAAGAAGAAGAAGATGAGAGGAAGAAGAAGATGATGTGGGAAGTTTTGGAGAATGTCTTGGCAGGATTTATGGCGATGGAGAAGTGTGAGTTGAGCATTTAAAACGCTCTGCTACCAAACCAGATGCACAGTGCATTGCATTAATATTATCAGCAGGGACCTCTTCCTCCAACTATATTCTCTCTCCCTCTCTAATGTATGAAGTTATAAGAATTGTATTTATCCTTACTTGCTGTTTATTACTGAGATATAGTATTAGTTATAGATTATGATAGCATAAAATACAAAGTGTTTGAATATTCACAATTTGAAGTATATGATGATTTAGAGAGAGATTAAAATTGATTATAATTACTCTTCTCCTATCTCCAGCCAAAGTGATCTCTCTCTCTCTCTAGTCTAAATTTTATATATTATTTAATTTTTTTTGTATGATGAAAAGCTAAGGCTGAAGACTTATAAAAAGAGGTAAAATGTAAAAATAAAGAGAGAGGTTCAAAGCATTACTCTTGATGCGTGCTAGAAAATTCGCGGCGGTAGAGTAATGGATTATCGTCTTAGCGTTGCACGAAAATTCAGCACACACTCAGATGAAAGTGAATCAAGCTATGATCACACCAGAAATTTTTACGTGGAAAACCCGTAAAAAGGGAAAAACCACGGGG
>JXCR01102927.1:1308-25717 GCA_002079205.1 Phalaenopsis hybrid cultivar
TCTTTATTTTGGGTCAATATGGCATAGCTAGTTATGATTCAGAACTATGCTTGTATTTATTACTCTATTTTTCTCTCTATTGTATTAAGTGCTGAGTTTAGCTGGGCTTGACTAGGAATTACAGTATTATGGAATGTTGAATATCCTTATGCTGCATTAATAAGTGAAGCTTGGATGTAACATAAATTATTTCTTTGCTGTTTTTCCTTTAGACCATTTACATAAGTTCCACCCAATTCCTATGTATTTACATTTCTAACATCAATTTTTTTGTTTTTTGACATTTGTATCACCCAAATCATCCCTATCACATCAAAAATACAACCATTATAACTTTTAAAAACTGAAATGCATCTTTTTCATGCATAGATAAGGGGGTATGAATGTAAAAATTGAAGTTTAGACGATAGATATGTAAATACATAGAAATTAAGTGGTATTGTATGTAAATCTTCTTTTTCTTTCTATCTGGTTCTGAAGATTCTGATTTTATGTCCAATCTTGAAAGTGGGGATAGTGATTTAGGGATTTTAGGCTGCACCACTAGATGCGTGCGGCTCCTATGGAGTGGCAGTGGATGTCATTGTTGATGTCCTCCTTCGTTTTTAGGTTTTTAGGTTGTTTGATTGAGAGTTTTAAATCATTAGGTTTTGAGATTGAGTATTAGAGCAGATAAACTCATTTTTGGTGGCGAGTTACTCTTCAATCAAAGAGGGGAATTTACATATCTAACACTTGAAGATCTTTTTATATATAAAAAAAATTTATTACGTCTTAAACTCAGTAACACATGGGGAACGACACCCACCTGCCTCCGAAAGCCTCATGTGATCTTAAGTTATCGGAGAATATTTTTCACACGGAGTCCTAACACAGCTCTGCATGCGGACTTCTTGTAATGTGTCATCATGTGGATGTTATTGACGTGAAATCGTGCAGGTTATTGTGGGGTTATTAGAGGTTATTGCAGTGGTTAATGCAGAGAGTTATTGAAATGGAATCGCGGAAGTTTTTACGGGGTTATTGGAGTGGAATTGCGGAAGTTATTGAGGGTTTATTGGGGGCTTATTGCAGCGTTATTGGAGTTAATGCCCCAATAACCCCTTAATAATCTCTCAAGAATCCCCCCAAATAACCTCCACGGTTTCACTTCAATAACTTCCGCTGTTCCACTTTAATAACCCTCGTAGTTCCACTTTAATTTTTTTTAAAGTGGGTCTGATATAACACACATGGTGGTATATTATTGGAGTCCGCACGTAAAATGCGCACGTACTCCGTATGGAAAATTTTCTCCATGTGATGAAACATTCCTCTTCCGCTTAAATTAAGAGTAGTTATATTCTCCAAATTATAATTGGAACAACAGTTGTGTTGTTATTTACTTAATTTTATTAACTTTATAATTGAGTTTTAATCTCAACAATAAAAAATCAAAATTGTTTCATTGAGCTAAACTTGGGAAAGCATTAGTGATCGAAATAAGTTCAATTTAATATGATGAGAATAAGTTCTGTAAGCAAGAGTCATTGATGCATGCATTTAAATAGCTCTTATCAGCCTTCGTAATTTCATGCGATCAAAATAAGCTAATAACAATTAGGGGGGTGTATTACTTTGTCAAAATTGAAAAATCAAAATGGACTGTTCAAGTTTGATTGATTCCGTTCAATTTAAAAATATATTTGGGTTTTGACTTTTAAAAAGTGGTTCAGTTTTATTTTTAATTTAATGGAATGAAACAAATTTTCAAAATTAAATGGAGGATTCATAAAATTACATCAATATTAAACTGATAAGATGTGTAATTTTTTATGCATGTACAGTTGGTATTAAACTAACAATTAAATTTTGGTTTGTTCATGATCAAACAATTTAAATCCAATTAAATTTTGATTNTGATAAGATGTGTAATTTTTTATGCATGTACAGTTTGTATTAAACTAACAATTAAATTTTGGTTTGTTCATGATCAAACAATTTAAATCCAATTAAATTTTGATTTGGCAAATTCGGTTTTATCAAAATTTTGGCTGATTTATTGCTTAGCATATTAAATTTTGGTTGTAATTGATGCGACCAACTCTAAAATCCATCCATCAAAATCGACAGACTGGTGCACAATTAACAAATTTCTATTAACTGGTATGAATCATGAGGCACTAGATGAATCACGAGATACTTATTTAGCAAGAAATATTTAAATGTTAATTAAAAGTCAAGTGGAATTTTGATTTAATCAAACTTATAGTTAAACTGATCAGCTCAACAAGATGAACTCAATGGTGTCATAGTTAGTCCAATCTGAGTCAAATCAAGTCTAGATCAAGCCATTAAATCATTTTTAAAATGTTTCAGTGTATAATTGTAAGGTCAAATATATTTCAAATCTGATAAGATTATAGTCAAATCGAACGTCTCAGCAAGACGAATCCAACGAGCTCAATATAGCTAATTCTGACATCATTATGACACCCAAATGTTCATCAAATGACATTTGATTGAGGAAATCTCTTGGACTCGTCTAATTGAGTATTCTTAATTGATTCATTATATGCAGTGATGTCTTTCTCAAACTCTTCAAATAGAGTCCTACCCCCTTTAAAAAAGACCAAGGGGGCCTCAAGCCAGAAGATGATTAAAGTATGGAGAAGGAGCTAAAGTCCAACATCGCTTCACCGAAGATCTGGCAAAAACCTCCAACTCCTGTAGCAGACGGCCACAATCGACCACTGTTTGTTAATCATTTTCGGTCGAATCTAACTCGATGCAATGAAACCCATTGTTGAATCACGACATGAGTTGTGGAATCCCATCGTACTAGAGGCGTCAATTCGGGTCTGACCTTAATAGGGTCAACCCTGAACCCGACCCTAATAATAAACAGGTCAAAAATTAAACCCTGCACCCGGGCTTGGCTTGCTAAACCGAACACGAATCAAACTTTTGTGCTTATTCGGGTCATGTTTGAGTTTTCAGTTTCAACTCGAATCTGACCTGAATAATGATCCCGATTTAAAAAATATTTGGGTCAACTCTAACCCAAAATTTTCGAGTCGAAATCGCGTCCTATTGGCTTGTCAGGTTAATTTTTGACACCCCTACATCGTACATTGTAGAGTAATGATGTATCTTGCAAAAAACTCACACCTTATATGGTGCAACTATGCTTCCCGAAGACAGTTTAACAATGCACTTAAAGATGGCGCTTTCTTCGAGCTTCATAAGCTCTCTCCTTGCTGCCTACCACTACGGCCTACCAACGTCATCACAGCTCAACGATATGACCTATGTGGTCCACAACTCGTGTAGTTATCAACTTCAATCTTTGCACCCTACGGATGTCANCTAAAGATGGTGCTTTCTTCGAGCTTCATAAGCTCTCTCCTTGCTGCCTACCACTACGGCCTACCGACATCATCACAGTTCAACGATATGACCTATGTGGTCCACAACTCGTGTAGTTATCAACTTCAATCTTTGCACCCTACGGATGACATCACAACTCACCACTATGTCTCAATTATCGCCTATGTGGTCCATAACCTGTGCAGCTCCAGACTCTATTTCTACGACCTACGAAGGTCATCATAGCTCTCCATTATGGTTTACTTGATCAACTACGACCTAATTTGTTCACAGCTCATGCAACTCTTGACTTCGGCCTCCACAGCCTATGTACGTCATCACGGCTCACCACTATGACTTGCATGACCAATTACGTCCTACTTGGCCCACAGTTCGTGCAGCTCTGGACTCCGCCCTTTACGGCCTATGGAAGTCATCATAGCTCACAATTATGGCCTATGTGACTAAGTACAACCTACATGACTCATAACTCCTACAACATCTCACTACGGCCTATGTAGTCAACTGACACTCCTTTAGCATTCATTTGCGGCTCACACAACCAACTACAACCTTGTCTTTCAACTATGACCCATACGATAGGATGGTGCTATAACTATCATCTACAACATTCAAGGCAGATTACTATCTCCATAACAATTAATTAAGAAATTTGCAATCTGTTATCATCGAGAATTACATTCATTATTTGACCTATTCCAATACTGATCATGAAAAATAGATGTGCGCTACTAGCGTGGCTCATTGTAACATGTTATGGTTCTGCCTAAGAACAAGAACCCGTCATAGCGTATAAAATAGGTCATTCCTCTTTTTTTCTTTATCTACTAAACTCATTCATAGGCCTGTGATATCTCTTTTATTGACTGATTTGCCGATCGCTTTATGAAAAGTCAGGGAGGATCTTAGGCTACCGGGGACAGACTTGTCTATTATATAGTAAAGCACTACTAGGCAGAGCTTTCTCGATCAACTAACTGACTGAGAAAGAACAGATCTATGAAATCAATCTATCGATTTTCAGAAGTCTATATATAGAAAGAAAACGAATAAGAAAAGAAGGATTCAATTCTCTTTCAGTGTTTAAGCCGGTTTCAGGTGAGAAAGACTTTCCGAACGGCGAGTCAAGGTACTGACATAGTAGGGCANACTTTCCGAACGGCGAGTCAAGGTACTTACATAGTAGGGCAGCAGAGGGTAGGAGATGAGAACGTGAGGGACACATGCATTGGTCAACAATTTTCAATCGACATCAATCATGTGGAGTCAGTTATGGAAGGGATGAGGAATATCGGGATAAGTGGTGTTAAAGAAGAAAGTAGGGGAAGGAAGACTCCAAATCAGTGTATTCAAGCAATCGCTCTGAGGTCTACTCTTATGGTAGTACATTCTTGCCCTGTCCACTCATCTGATTGAGAATCTGTTTAGCTATCTTTTGGTCATCCCTTTCATTCAATCTGATGGTAACTAGAAGAAACAATATCAATATGATGGTGAGGAAATAGAAAAAAGTCTAGCACATCTATCCATGAATCCCCCTGTCTTGCTATTGGCCCTAAGCTTTCAAGTAAAACGTTTCTCTGGTCTCTTTGCTTAACTTCCTTCCTTTATGGAGCACGACTTCTTGTCTATGTCCGAATTTTTAGCTGATATAGCGGTAAAAGCAAGGCGTGTAGACAAATCAACTTCCTATTGAAAAATTTCAATATTGAAATTGTCAATCAGAAGTTCACATTGAAATTTGAAACTTTTCATCCACCCATAGGCATTTTCCATAAAGATGATTTCCCTCCATAAGGAAAGTTGAAATCTGAAACTTCTCTATCTCACCATCAAAAACTTGTTGAAAACTCATTTCTCGACTTCAATTCAAGTTGTGTAGAATTGACATTGAGATCTTGAAGTCTTTAACGTGCTTGTGCTATCAAGCCGAAAAATGACTGCTCTTTTCAATGACTGCTTTTGAGCGATATTCACGGAAATGAAAAAGATTGAATGGTTTAAACAGATTCGATAGTTGGGTTAATTGGCACTCTTTCACTAGTGATTGTAAGCTAGGTGCCCTTAAATGACAGGAGGGGAAGAAGCTCTAACAGAAGCATCCAATCAACCAACCGGGAATCCCACCTTTCACATTCTACATATGCTACTGTTGGAGTGGATAGTACCTCCACTACCTATGCCAGCAAACAAACAAAGACTCTAAGAAAAGGTTAAGTGTCCATGCCTCCAACAAACTCCTGAAAGAAAAAAAATATAGCTTCTCTGGCAAACCACTAGAAGTACCCATCGAGTCAAGCAATGATCCAATTGGAGAAGCAAGCTGCTCTTTGTCACCTTGGACTAAGAACAAGCTCCAAAGAATAAGAAGTACTTCTTGCAATCTCAGGCACAACGACTAGTAGGAAAGCCGCCAATCTCTTGATTGACATTAATTTCAAACCGTTGCAACCGATCCTGCATACCAATCATCTGTCTCACATCAGACTCGACTTTTTAGATATTATGAAGGTTCAGTGAGCACCATGTCGAATCTCTCTACTATTTTCTTCTCTTCCACTTTGTCCAATATGAGTTCACCTGGTACTAGCAGCTTTATAGGGGAATTTCCAATCACATGCACTGCAACTTCATTTGCTAAATACTGAAAACAAAAGACTTTACCGAGAGTTGTCCACTAGTTGTGGAGCCTAAATACTCGGCCTACTCTTCCTGGAAGTTCATTTATGCCAAAAATCCTATTCTCCAAAGCGGAATAATACATGTCATTGGTGACGGCAAGGACACCAACATATGGCAATCTGCTTGGCTCAATGGTTATCCCCTGCGTGACCAACCAGCCAGGATCACTCCTTCGGACAGTGACCTCTTACTCCCAGCCCAATCTATATTGGTCCATGGGTCCAATCGATGAGATGATTCACTTACGGGGCATTTGGAAAAAGGTGCAGGACTGGAACTGCTATGTAGCTTTTGTGGGTTCGAATCCCTCTCTTGTCGTACCCCCATCAACACCTAATTCACCTTTTTCTTTTGCTTCGCACCTTTTAGAAATTCAAACGTTGGTTCTTTCAACCAGATCTCTCTGCGTCATATTGGTATCAGAGCTTAGGTTCGCAATCGTGGTGGAGAGCTTCGACGAAGGAAGATTTGAAATTGGGATGACTTCGAAAATTAGAGATGGCACTCTAATTATTTCCATGTTGTCAACCAATACTATCATTCATGGCCTCTTTCTCATCCAGGGAATGCAGAGCAAGTTTGAGAAAAAACTTCATTTCGAGATGTGGAGACTGGTACATATAGAACCAGACGCCTGTGTCAGATGCGGAGTGTTGTGGCCCGACCTATGTTACGTCCTACCTGGATATCTCATAGCCAGATAGGATCTCACTCCCCCATGTACCTTCACTAGCTACAATGTTCATAGCTCTACCTTTATCAATTCAATCTTGTGAGAACACTTTCTAGCTTGTTCAATTACTTCTTGTTCTAGTCAGGCTAAAGTGACTCTATCACGAGTCAAAAGGGAGTGAATTCGTAGCACATTTGATTTTCTCAAAAGAGAAAGCATTGGAATGGAAGGCACGGAGCGATGAATATATCTTGACTTTTGGTATATCAATAAGAAAGAATACACGTATTTACCCAAGGGAAAGAAGAGGCTATGGCTTAGAGTTAGCAATCACTCTTCCTATCCCAACAGCGTTGAAGGTGAACCAGACTGGGAGGCTGTGAAGTTATTAAGGAAAAACTCTTTCAGATTATAGCTATTATCAATGAACTATTTTTGTCCATTACAATGTTCAATTTTCTAACTTCATCTTCTCTGATTCATGGGAAGAATAAACGTGTTAGATTATAGCTATTATCAATGAACTATTCTCGTACATTTACACTGTTCAACTTTGTAACTTCATCTTCTCTGATTCATGGGAAGAATAAACATGTGTAATCACCATTCATGATGGATTATTTTAATTATGCTACACCCCGTATTTTTTCCCCTTTTTCCAGAGTTTTTCATGTAAAAAATCAAGATGTCACCTCATGCTTAACTCTTTTTAATTGTGTGAGTGCCTCTTGGAGTCTTGTATAACGCTAATATGTTAAATTTGTAGTTGCAATTGTGGACCTTCTTGGACGCATCACTCACCACCAGGAACAAGCTATAACAGCAAGAGTTTCGGATTTCAAGTGACAAAATATTTTTTCAGAACTTTTGAGACTCACATGCTTATAACCATAACTTTCTTATTGTGGTAAAGAGAGAGCGGTAAACGTTGTGGAATAATTCCATCCCATACTTAAAGCGATGCTTGAAGTGTAGCCCTATAATTAGTTGATGGAGATAAAATCGTATTGGTTAGAGGGTTATGCTTTGGATGAAGCCATGTGAGAAGTAATTTCATCAACTTTGTTTGTGAGGGACGACTATGCGGAGAAAATCATTGCAGACTTGATGCGAAGGGATTCGAGTTCAAGGTTCAAGGCTTGTAAGGCAGTGGCGCAGAGGGACGCCACAATATTTTATTGTTTGGGGAGGCAGAGCAGCAGCAGCGTAGCGCGTTTATGGTAAAACACTGGTTGCAGGTTCGACCCCGCGGCCCGCTTTTCTCGTTCTGATTTTTACGCCGGTGCCCTCTTTTCGATTCCGCCCTCGTTCGGCTTTTTACCCAAAGTGGAAGTTGTGATCTGTTGCTCCTCTTCGGCTTTTTACGCAAAGTGGAAGATGCAATCTGTTGCTCCTCTTCCTCCTCTTCTCCCACATTGCTCACGATCCTTTATTCCTCTTCCTCCTCTTCTATCACATTGCTCACGCTCCTTGGTTCCTCTTCCTCCTCTTTTCTCGTGTTTCTCACACTACTTAGTTCCTCTTCGTCCCCTTTCTCCATTGTTTGCCAGCGGTGATCACTTTTTCTTCAACATATGTGAATGCTTGTTCATTAGATTTGTGACGTTAGATTCGTAAATATTGTTTGGTGGTATGGATGTGTGGTATGGATGTGAATGCTAGATGCTAGATTAAATTCTTGGTGTCTCAATTTTGAGTTTGGTAAGTTGTATGGAAAAAAAATTTTTTTTTTGAGTATGTGGCTCGGGGATGACAATAATCTCATATTAGATATTTTTGACTGAGGTTCTTTATTGACTGTGACATGGTCATTGATGTGAATACACATCATTTGGGCGATTTTTTCATGACGATCTAACACAAAAAAAAAGAAATTATTATGGGTGTGGCTTGTGCATTGATGTTAGACTATTATTATTGCTCTTTGTAGTTCTTGGTGGTTGTACGTGGACATTGATATGAATACATATCAATTGGGTGGTTGTGGCTTGGGTAAAAATATTTATCGTTGTTGTTCCTCTTTCAACTTTATCTAAGTGGGCAAAAGTATTTAAAAAGTGAGCATAATTTTATAAATCATCTTTATAAAAAGCTTCATCATCCTCGAACGAAGCGTAAGTGTACTTCAAGCACAACGGAGTCAAAGATTATCACTGAAAAATTTGAGGGAAAAATAGAGTTTAAGTGTTAGGCATATAAATATATTATATTACTTTAGGTGTTAGATTTGTAGATTGAGAAATTTGCATCGGAATGTATATGAATCAACCATTAAAAATATCATGTTGTAATTTCACTCTTCTTCTTCTTTTTTTTCATTTTATAATCAAGAAGGTAATGCATTGCTCTCCCCTTTTAGTTTGGCTCACTTAGGGTCCGTTTGAGGCAGTTTATTTGGTGCGGTAGTGTTTTGAAAACGCATCTGGACTGTTTGGGTAAACTGTGTTTTGACAGCTTATACGTTTTGAAAATACCGAAAGCAGCATTTTCACACCGCACTTATCTAAGTGTGCGGTGGCAGCTTTCTGACAACGATTTGACTTTTTCCATAAAATATAAATAATTCTAGTAACTACCGCACCTAGCTTATCAACAAATTATTCAATAAACTGCAACTGACCCAAACAGACACTTAGTATTTCTTGTATGAAAAAGTCAATTTAATCTGTTATTATGAAGATTTTGTAGAGGGACTTTGATGGGAGGACATGATTGGGTTGATTCATTTATATATATAACTGACATTTAAAAAAGCATTTAATTAATTGATCATAAATAATTTTATTTACTAATTCGACAATTAATAATAAGAGGCATTTACATGCATACCACTCAATTCCTACGTATTTATGTTTCTAACGCCTAATATGTATTTTACACGTTGACATCACTCAATTTTTTCGTATTATATAAAAATACTACTACTTTAAGTTAAGAAAATTAATAAAATACATCTTTTTATGGATAAGTAAGGTGGGAGTTAGATATATAAATACATCGGAATTAAGGATTATGGATGTAAACTTTCTAATAAAATTAAAGTGTTAGATATTTAAATCCTTATGGCTATTTTGTTTGGAAGGAAACAGTTAAGGTTGTCAGAATTACTTAGGGTTTCTCCTGTTGGGATGTTGGTAATAAGAGCTGTGGTTTTTAGTATGATAATTGGTTAGGAGAAGTTTTTTTGGCTAATTCTTATTTGGGTCCTTTTGAGATGGATTTTGAAATTAAAGATTGTTGGAGTAAATGAGTAATGATACGTGGGATTTACATAAGTTGTGTAATCTGGTTAGTAAGGATGATGCTAACTTGATTGCTCAGCTAGTAATGATAAAAAAAAAATTTTAAGGTCAAGGTGGCAGCTTTATTTCAAAAACATTTGCTATATCTTAGCTTTTTTCTAATGGTCTGGATTTAAATCGGGCTTGGAATTCTTTTGTTAAGCCTTCTCAATCCTTTATCTTTTGGAGGTTTTTTCATCATATTATTCCCACGGATGATATTCTTAAGATGAAAGGTTTGAGGTTTTTCTCTATATGTTTTCTTTCCAATCAAAATGAAGATAATGCAGAGCATATTTTTATTAATTGTTTGTTTGTTAAAGATATTTGGTCAAAGGTTTTTATTATTTGTGATAAAAGGATGAATGATGTTATTACAAATTCCATTGTTGGTTATCTTTAATTGTTAGAGGAATTATGGAGACGATTTGTTTTTTGCTTCTATTTCTATTGTGGTCTTTTGGTTGCTAGAAATGAGGCTAAGCATACGGGTAATCTGATTTCTAAACTCTCATGTTTTACTTACATTAGAAATTTCATTTTCAAAATGCTTAGATATGACAAGTTTAAGAAACCCGTTGCAAAGGTTTTTAATAAATTTAATATTTTTTATTCCTATGAATTGCAAACATGTGACTAGTTTGGTTATGTGGAAAAAACCTAGGAGAGGTGTTTTGAAATTCAATACGGATGGTAGTTGGAATAGTTTGTTTGCTTGTATTGGTGGAGTTTGTCGAAACTCCATGGGTGCATGCTTACTATGACTTTTTGCATCGGTTTATGTTGTTTCTCCTATCTGTGCTGAAGCAGAGGTGGTAATCATGGCTCTGTGTTTGGTTGTTAGATGCGGCTGGAATAATATTGAGATTGAAATGGATTCTCTAGAGTTGTGGAATTACTGCAGTAAAAATGTGTATCCTTGATTTTTTATTATTCATATGAAAAAAACAATATTTTACTTGCTCGATTCCTTAAAAAAAAAATCAGTTATGGATATCTATTTATGGAAATAGGCTCATAAGGACAAGGCCAAATGTTAATAGCCAAATTATTCTTATTTAATCTTAGAAAATATTGCATTTTTATTATCCAATATAAAAAGAGATAATTTTTAAATTAATAAAAAACAAAGTAATTGATAAATAACATTTATTTTAATCTAATAAACGTTTAATTAAATAAATGGCACTCATTATATTTTATTAGAATTTAATTGATGCAATTCAAAATCTTGTAAATAAGTCATATTATAAATTATCATATTAAATATAGTTACTAATCATTATGTGAAATTGAAAATTATAAAGAATTTTAATTAAGTTTATAAGTATTCATAATATCTATTTTAATACGTTTTCACTAATCAAAAGTATTAAATATTTATAATGTCTAAAATCATTTATAAAAAAAATAATAATTGAATGATTAATTTCCACTCTTTATTAAAAAAAATAAAAAAAAAGATAATGTCTGAAATCATTCAAATCATGTTTTCGTTTTTGTAAATTTGTAAAAAAGACGATCTAAAAAACTAAAAATTAAATAGAAACAAAACATATCCAAATATTACTCCGGTTTTTGACATTTTGTTGGATGCAATTAAAAATTAATATGAATTTATACTCTACAAACTTTGAGTAAAAGTTTATTTATTTAATATATTTTTATTTATTTTTTAGCTCGTCCAAAACTCTACAAGCGGAGAATTTATTATTAATAGGCTGGGAACGAGCCGAGCTTAAGCGNAAGCTAGTATATAGGGTTGTAAACGAGCCGAGCTTAAGCGAGCTCAGGCTTGGCTCGTGCTCGGTTCGTTCAAAATAGATCGTGCTCGAAATCGGCTCGTGAACAATATGTTCGTGTTTGGCTCGATTAAATACTCGTGTTCGTGTTCGACTCGAAAGTGGCTCATTAAAATTAAATTGAAAAAAATAAATGTAATGCGTGGGATTTGAACCTGGACCTAATGTATACAAAATAAAAAACTGACCACATTACCACATAAGATGTTATATTTTAAACTTAGATAAAAGTATATATAATATATTATTATATAAATAATATATGCAATATATTATTGTATAAATAGTTATATAATTTTTTATTTCGAGTTAAAACGAGCCGAACACGAGCGAATAAAGAACTGTTCTTGTTTGGCTTGTTTATAATTCAAGCTTTAAAAACTTATTCGTGTTTGGCTCGTTTACTTAACGAATAAGCCGAACACGAGCTTTTCGCGAACAATGAGCTTTTTTGACGTGAGATGGTAAAATTTGAACCAAATGCAGCGGGAACAACTTTCAAAACATTTAATAATTAGTAGGTACCCAAAATATAGAAAAATTATCATGTACATTTGTATGAACAATGATGGATGAAAAGATCATGTCACCACAAATTCATCTGCATATGACTTGACCTGCCCATCCACCGGTGTCCATGTTTGCAGTGTGCCCCTAGATAATAATAAATGAGCCTTAAAAAAATTATCACCAATAAAAGAATAATTATATTTATTATTTTTTTCTCACACAGTGACTTAATTAAAAAAAAAAACCAAATTCTTAAGAGATTGTTAGAATAATTTGAAATAAAATTAAATTAAAATTTATTTTTATATCAGAATATTAATTCAAAATTTAAAAAAAATCAAAAATCAAAAATAAAATGTCAAATATTTAAATTATCTTTACCCACTAATGAAGGTTTTGAGTGAAAATTTGGGGTGATTAAAATTTAAATTTAAACTTTCTGGTGATTAAAATGATATATGTAAAATTTGAATTTTTAAAATATTATATTTAATGTTTTGAGTGGTGATTATGCATTAAAAATATACATATTCCTGATGACATAATAAAAGTTTCATTTATTTTAATATGATTTAAATGATAGAATAATGATGCATTAACATCATTTTCATGATTTCGATAAATAATATTTTAATTTAAGACAATACTTTTGAATATTTTGAATAATATTATAAATAAAAAATTTAATACATAATTTTTTCTTTATTTTTAAATTAAATATTTTATTTTTGGTCATCCGATCAAGATGAAACCGCTGAAAGTGGATTAAATTAATTGGTTCTTTAGAAACCAAACCTGTTTTAACTCTGATTATAATAGATTTAATCATAGGTAGAAATAGTTCTAAGCTTGAACCGAACCTATAAAATGATTGGTTCACAATTAAACATGTAGAACTTAAAGTTTTGGTCCTGTTTTTAAAACTATGATATCCACTACTAAAACTTTAATTTTTACCTACAAGCCTCCCAATGTATGCTGAAACTGTAGGAAAGAGGTGGTCAGTAAAAATTGAAGTTTTTGCTGTTGAAATGTTAATACATAAGAACTTGTTGGTCGGTATGTAAATGCCCCTTCTTTTTAAGTTATTATTAATAAGATCGGATACACTTTGAGTTAGCTACATGAGATACTAGTTAAAGCACAAATTTTTATTTAGTGTGCATATTATGATCGGGGGCAGACCCACATACGATTCGGGGAGAAATTACCTCCCTCAATTTGAGATTTTTATTTATATGAGAGGTAAATTTAATCTTTTGCGCCTCTTAAATTGTCATTTTGTCCTTTGCCTTAAGCCCTTCCACATTGGGTCTAGGGGGCACAATTTGTCCCTCTCAAAAAAGAACAAATTTTTCTATGCGGACTTCTGACGTAACTCTACGTGTTATTTTTGGGTTATTTCAGTATTATTGGAAATAACCTGAAAATAACTTAGGAATAACATTCGCAGCATGTACAGCTACGTCAGGAGTCCAGACAGAAAATGCGCTCTCAAAAAAGAGGTTGATTCTGCCTCAGATTATGGCGAGATTTTGTGCGTTGTTGGTGGATGTATTTCTATGGAATCTTTGTTTGTGGGAAAGATGAAGATATTTCCACGGAATATTCAGGTGAAAACTTCGAACACTAGAGAAGGATTGAGAAATAAAAAAAGCCATTAAAGAGAGGACATAATTAATAGAGGACAAAAAAAAAAGCCAAAAAAAAAAAGAAGAAACAAGCAAAAATATGCAATACCATACTCCTAAAAATATATATATTATTCAAATTTTCTGTAATAGATTTTCCTCTTTAATTTAAATTTAAACCTCTCGGTTTATATTGGCTTTGAGTTATTTTCCATTGATGAATCTAAATTGGCTGCGGCATATTATTTATGAAATTTAATCATGAATTTAAATTAAATCCCGCCAAAGAATTATTAAATTCATCTACGAGCAAAATTTACGGGAAAAATTATTTCATACGGACCCGATTTCTATCGTCGATCAGGGCAAAATTGTATTTTGGTGGGCCTCTTTTTTTTAATTTAAAAAAAATGTTGATCGACGGTGGAGATCGGCGGTGCATACATCTCTGCGTGCACAGTCAGTATGGAATAATTTTTCAATTGAAAAAATATTTTATGCGGACGTGCCGTCGATCTCTATCGTCGATTAGGACAAAACTGTATTTCGGTGAGAACCATTTTTTTTTTCCGAGATCTGTACTCTTTGATAAATTCGGATTTAATAGAATTCGATAAATCCTATTTAAGTTAAAATCAAATCGCAGCCAAAAACCCCCCTCCTAAGACTTCTTTTGAGTTGACGTGAATGCAGAGGCATAAAAGAATATATATTTGGTGAAAGAAGGGGAGAAGCGTCTACAAAAATTCTGGTTCGAATATCACAACTTCTAAAACGACGCCTAAGATCTCTTTCCTTTTTTCTTGGATGATTGCAAAAAATTGTCCGATTCGTGTGAATTTAATATTTTCTTTATATGCATGATCTCATTAATTATATTATTATTTAATGATTCAACATATTTATTATTGATTAGAACTTAAATGTAAATAAGACGTTCTTTAAAGCCCCGCCAATTCTTCAAGACACCTATTTCAAATCGATGGTGCTTCAAATACATCAAAAAATTTTCAATAAAATTACACCAAGATAGCTTTCATCTGGCAAGCAAAAGCCATTCTCTAATGAAATCTGTCAGCCAGAAAGGCTAAAATTGTAGCGAGTTTCACTAACATTGACTAATATGCTAATTTAGATATTTATCAATACATAAGAAGAAAAGATCAACAAGAACTATAGTTAAGAATGATTTTCAATATATATATATATATAGCATCAACGACAGAGAAAAATAATGAGTAGTCCCGATCACGCTCTCAATCGAGTCAATCAGGAGAGAAATCAGACAAAACATGCGCAGATTCGTAAGTACCTCCAGGCAACCTCTCAATCCGCGACAAACCTTTTTCCTTCCTCACCATCTCTCCATCATTCTCGTCAACCAACTCATCCCCCAACTCCGCCATCGAACACTTCCTGCCGGCTACCTTCCGTCTCCGTCGTCCGTTAACCGTCACTCCCCTCCGCTGTTTCTCCTTTCTCAGACTCACTTGTCTGCCGCCGCTAGAGGAGCTATCGGCCTCGGTTCCTCCCCTGCTGCGCTCGATGGCGAGAGCGAACTCGAGGAGCTCTGTTAAGGATCGACGGTGCAAGTAATAGGAGGAGAAGGCGGCGACGGAGGCGCCGGCGAGGGCCGCGATGGCCATATGGAAGGGGAAGGCACTCATGGATGGAATGGTTGGAGAGGTGACGGGGTAGAGAGGGAGAGAGAGGGTTAGGGTTTCGTTTTTTGAGAAGGGGGGGGGTGCGTTATTTATGGATGGAAGCAGAGGGCGTTTGCGCGCTCGGACGGAAGGAAGATGCTTTGATTCGCCGGATTTGGTATTATCGCTCCCGCAAATGACGAATATGCCCTTAGAATAATCGAAGGTGAAATTATAGAGAGAATATTAAGATCATCAGTTTGCGTTCGGAATCTAATCATGAGGTGTCATGTCTCAAGTGAGTCCCATCGTAATATATTGGTATTGGCCGGTGTTAAAAATGATGGAGCCCACTTGACACGTGGTGCCTAGTCATTAGACTTCAAATGCATCATATGTCCTGATGTAATATTTTTTTGGAATTATATGAGGCTAGAAGGCAATCCAACATTTATTTATTTTTACTTACATAGATACCACCAAATTTCTTTTTATTTATATACTTAACTATATATAGCATTTTAATGAATCAATTATATATAGATATATTAAAAAGTGTAATATTAATGATATTTTTATTTGATATAAAGTTTTGGATGGTGATCTATAAAGGTTAATATGTAAATACATAAAAATTATATAATATACATCTCTATTTTATATTTTAAAATGATATGAAAAATATTTTTCAATTTAATCCCCACATGACTTATGGTTCACTCATAATGGTATATATTTAGTTATTGTTTGATTTAATTTATCACAAAAAATAAGTATAAAGGCATTTACATATCTATGTCACTCAATTCTTATATATTTAAATATAAAAAAACTAAATTTTGATATTTGCATACATATCATGCAGTCATTAACATCACAACAAAAATATCAATATTATNCTAAATTTTGATATTTGCATACATATCATGCAGTCATTAACATCACAACAAAAATATCAATATTATTAATTTTTAAAGTAAAAATATTGTGTCATGTGATGCAGAGGTTCATAACACCATAAGGTTATAAATGTAAATATTAAATTTTAATTGTTAGATATGTAAATACATAAGAATTATGTGGAATGTATGTGAGTTTCCCATAATAATATATTTGATTCTAATGAATTGGCATGAATTATAGCATCATCTAAAGTTGTGAGTTATTGATTACCAAAATTATATAATCAGGTGATTCAAGTANAGTATGTGAGTTTCCCATAATAATATATTTGATTCTAATGAATTTGCATGAATTATAGCATCATCTAAAGTTGTGAGTTATTGATTACCAAAATTATATAATCAGGTGATTCAAGTAGACTTTAAAAATTTGGATCAAAATGTGAATAAATTTTGCGGAGATTAAAAATAATCTGCTGATAAGATAGGTACGATGACTATAAGAAATTTTTATTTTTATGAAAAGTTAAACTGATGTCAGAAAGCTGTCACCGCACTTAGATAGGTGTGGTGTGAAAATGTTGTTTTCAGCTTTTTCAAAAAGCGTAAGCTGCCAAAAGCTTCACCCAAATAGTTTAGATGGGNGATTCAAGTAGACTTTAAAAATTTGGATCAAAATGTGAATAAATTTTGCGGAGATTAAAAATAATCTGCTGATAAGCTAGGTGCGATGACTATAAGAAATTTTTATTTTTATGAAAAGTTAAACTGATGTCAGAAAGCTATCACCGCACTTAGATAGGTGTGGCGTGAAAATGTTGTTTTCAGCTTTTTCAAAAAGCGTAAGCTGCCAAAAGCTTCACCCAAATAGTTTAGATGGGTTTTCAAAACGTCACCGCACCAAATAAGCTGCCCCAAACGGACCCTTATACTAATGTCACAATGGCATTGCCTTCTCATTAAAAGGTTATTTGATCACATATAAATAATTGAAGGATCAAATAATCATTGCATTTCATATGCTAATAGTTATAATATGTATCTCGACAAAAGGAAATGCAGTGATCTAAAGATCATAAAATTTTTGAGCTCACAAAAATATTTATATATAAAAAATATAGTATATGATAAAGAGAAAAAACATGTGGTTTTCTGTTCTCTATTTATGCCGAATTAATCATAACTTAACTTTTTTCATGGTGTCAAGCTTTGAAACCCTAGTTTACTCTTCTCTTGCCCAAATCCCTCATGATACAGTCAGTCTCAATGCTAGCATGGATAGTAACAACGGGAGTGCTGCATACAAAGATCAATGGATCTCCCTACCTCGTTCTCCAAGACTGCTAATCTCTCGCCTTGTGACCCTCCGTTGCCATTGCTCTTCACGGTGATCCAAACCGTGCTCCTCAAATTTTGCAATGGACGAGTACAGGACCTACTATGAAGGTNGCCCTCCGTTGCCACTGCTCTTCACGGTGATCCAAACCGTGCTCCTCAAATTTTGCAATGGACGAGTACAGGACCTACTATGAAGGTCTAGCTTCTTTAAACATTATTGAATGTATAACCCCTCCCTCCCTCAAATTCTTGATGTCTAACGTCAAATTAGTGGTTACTAATTCTCTCCCCATCTATAATTGTCCTCTTTGGAAATCTCAAATGCATAAAATCATCAAATCCAATAGGTTTCTTGGATTCATTCATGGATTGATTCCCTGCACTCCTGAACATTTTATCAATGAATCTGGCTCTCGTGTTCCCAATTTTTCCTATAATACTAGGACATTAGTTGATCAGAACCTAGCTGCCACTATCTTCTGCACCATTTCAGCCATTGCTCTTCCTCATGTGTTAAATGTGGACAGTTGTTTTGAGATATGTTGCACTTTGGAGCATCATTTGATAGCTACCATACAATCAACAATTATATAACTCAAGAGCGAGTTATACACTGTTGCAATGGAGAATCAAATCATGACGCAGTTCCTAACTCAAATCAATACAATCGTGGACAATATATCAGCCGTGGGAGGCACGATCGATGTCGAATATATCATCTTTTATATTCTTAAAAGCCTACCTCCCACTTATCAAGCATTCAAAACGACAATCAAAACTTATCTCATTACTCTATAATAAAGAAATCAACATTTTTACAAAACTTCCCACCGAAATCAAATCCTCTTATCCCTAATTTGCTTTATATTCTCAAAGAGTTAAAGACAAGCAAAACTATTACAATGGCAGAGGTTGGGAGACCAACAACTCTTTCTGTGTTTCCCATAATTCATTTCCGGACAAGAATGTAAAGACTTTCGGTTTTGTGGTTTGTCAAGTCTATCATAAGCAAGGACATTTAGCTGCAACCATGGGCATCGATTCTATCCAAATTTTCTATCCACTAAACCACCGAGCAACACAGCTCCTGTAACATTCGTCTCCACATCTGATTGGTATCTCAACACTATAGTTGCAACTCTTCTCACATCAGATGTTCAACATCTACAGCGGAATGAGCAATACTAAGGGATGAATCAATTCTTTGTGGGAAATGGTAATGTTGTTTCTATTCATAACATTGGTAAAGGCATTCTTCCTATGCCAATTTCTATGCTCATCCTCTCTAAATTCTTACATACACCTCAACTCTCTTACAACCTGGTCTATCTATATTTCTCAACTTGCTCATGATAACAATTGTTTTATTTTTTTTTTAATGCTAATGGTTATCAAATCAAGGATAAGATAACTCAACATATTCTTCTACATGGACCAAGCTATGAAAGCTTATTGCCATCAAGTTGACTCAACAAGCTCTTGTTAATGTCATAAAAGGTTGGGTCATGCTAAATATCAGAAAATATCAGTAATTTCAAAATGCTATCTTGACATCAATATTATTGATAAACCTGATTTTTGTGTTTCTTGTGCTACTGCTAAAAATCATATATTGTCTTTTTTTTTATTTATCTAGTCAAATAAATGTAGTCCTCTTGAAATCATGCATTCCGATATTTGGGGACCTTCCCCACTCCTTCCATTCAAGGCTATCATTAATATGTTTTGTTTGTTGATGATGCTACAAGGTACTAATGTATTTATCCCATGATCAAAAATCTGAAGTTCTTTCACATTTTATTAAATTTAAGAAACAACTTGAGTCACAACTTTATAGACACATCAAAATTCTACAAATTGGTGGAGGCGGTGAATATAACAACCTTCAATTTTTAAGTTTCTTAATAGTCATGGTATTTTTCATCAAATTACATGTCCTTATACTCCCAAACATCACGAATTGCTGAAAGAAAGCATTATCATATTTTAGAAACCACAAGAGTACCATTAGCCGACTCACACTTTCCTTCCTCATTATGGCTAAAAATTATTAACATTGCTATCTATATTATTAATTGGTTACCATAACGAACCACATTTTCTCAATCTCCCTATCAACTCTTATATGANTCCTTATACTCCCAAACATCACGAATCGTTGAAAGAAAGCATTACATATTTTAGAAACCACAAGAGTACCATTAGCTGACTCACACTTTCCTTCCTCATTATGGCTAAAAATTATTAACATTGTTATCTATATTCTTAATTGGTTACCATAATGAACCACATTTTCTCAATCTCCCTATCAACTCTTATATGATAAACGACCCTTTAAGAATCACCTCAATTTTTTCGTTGTGAATGTTTTCATTTGATACCTCCTTCTCAAAGTAATAAACTTCAACTAAGGTATATTTCTTTTGTGTTTCAGGGCTTCCCACAAACACCAAAAGCTAAAAATACTTTAATCCTAATATTGGCCAAATAATAAGATTCAGACATGTTATTTTTAATGAAAGTGCCTTCCTGTACAAGCAATCTTCATTTACCTTTCTTTCATTCCCACCGAATACTACCAACACACCCCTTCTCCTTCTGCCAAACACAATTACAAGCAAGAAATGTTCCCATTCTATCATCAATCAGCCACACACTCTTATCAACTGTCAACCTTCATCTCATCTTCCAAACCAACCTATTTGCACTGCAGCTCTCCTCAACTCATTTGATCCTACGTTGGAGCTGCCCATAAGTGCTTAAAACTCTACTCTCACTTCAAATTCGCCCCACCCCATGCACACAAGATCTAAAATTGGATCTTTATATGCAAAAGATTGTTTAATTTACTTCACTTACAACAACCTGAATTANTTGCAGCTCTCCTCAACTCATTTGATCCTACGTTGGAGCTGCCCAAAAGTGCTTAAAACTCTACTCTCACTTCAAATTCGCCCCACCCCATGCTCACAAGATCTAAAATTGGATCTTTATATGCAAAAGATTGTTTAATTTACTTCACTTACAACAACCTGAATTAGAACCTTCCAATTTTAAACAAGTTGTAAATCATTCACAATGGTAGGAAGTTATAAATTCTAAATTTCAGGCTCTCCTCTCTCAGCACACTTGTACCTTAACTCCTCTTCCTAAAAATCNGTGAATTAGAACCTTCCAATTTTAAACAAGTTGTAAATCATTCACAATGGTAGAAAGTTATAAATTCTAAATTTCAGGCTCTCCTCTCTCAGCACACTTGTACCTTAACTCCTCTTCCTAAAAATCTGTTCATATTGGGTAGTAATGAACATACAAAATTAAAAGGCATCAACATGGGTTTATGGTTGGGTATAAAGTCATACTTGTGGCTTAATGTTATCAACAAGAGTTTGGTCTTAACTACACTGAAACCTTCAATCCTATCGCTAAACTTCCTATAATAAAAATTATATTAAATGTTGTTCTTCATTAAAAGTAGTTAGTTCCTCAAATTGATGTCTTCAATGCTTTCAACATGGCCAACTTCAAGGTGTTGTGTATACAAGTCTTCCTCTGGGTTTCATTGACCCTAATAATCCCAATCATGTCTGTTTACTGAAAAAAAAAAAAAACTATTCACTGCCTTAAATAAGCTCCAAGACAATGGTATAACACTTTTACTAATCATCTTTTCAAATTTAGCTTTACTCGTAGACAAGTCGATTCTTCTCTTCGCATAGACAAAATAAAAAAAAACTTGCATTTATCTTCTTCTATATTTCAATGATATCTTATTGACATGAAATAACTCACATAATCTTCAACACCTATTAACAAATCTTCATAACACTTTCTCTATGAAAATTTTTTGACTTGTGTATATGTTCCTAGACATTAATATACATCATACATTTTATGGGATTCATCTCAATCAGACTTCTTATGCTAAGAACATTCATCNCTTGCATTTATCTTCTTCTATATTTCGATGATATCTTATTGACATGAAATAACTCACATAATCTTCAACATCTATTAACAAATCTTCATAACACTTTCTCTATGAAAATTTTTTGACTTGTGTATATGTTCATAGACATTAATATACATCATACATTTTATGGGATTCATCTCAATCAGACTTCTTATGCTAAGAACATTCATCATAGGGTTGTAATGACTTAATGCAAACCAATTACCAATCTTATGGCTCACTTCTCTCTACTTTCTTTTGAATCTAATCAACCATTCAATCATCCTACTCTTTATAAATAGTTAATTAGTTCTTGACAATACTTAACTATCACATGACCATATATTGCTTTTATTGTTAACACTCTAGCTCAACACTTTGATTAACCTCTCAGCATCCAGTATTTGAATATCAAAGGAATTCTTTGATATATTCAAGGAACCCTGGATATTAGATTGTCATTACAATCAAGATCTCTCACTCTTCACACATATGCTGATTCAAGTTGGGCTAACAATTCAAGTGATAGAAGATTTATTACTGAGTATTTCTCATTCATTATTCTTCTTACTTGGTCTATCAAGAAGCAACCTATAGTGGTTCAATCTTCCACTNGAATGACTTAATGCAAACCAATTACCAATCTTATGGCTCACTCCTCTCTACTTGCTTTTGAATCTAATCAACCATTCAATCATCCTACTCTTTATAAATAGTTAATTAGTTCTTGACAATACTTAACTATCACATGACCATATATTGCTTTTATTGTTAACACTCTAGCTCAACACTTTGATTAACCTCTCAACATCCAGTATTTGAATATCAAAGGAATTCTTTGATATATTCAAGGAACCCAGGATATTAGATTGTCATTACAATCAGGATCTCTCACTCTTCACACATATGCTGATTCAAGTTGGGCTAGCAATTCAAGTGATAGAAGATTTATTACTAAGTAGTTCTCATTCATTATTCTTCTTACATGGTCTATCAAGAAGCAACCTATAGTGGTTCAATCTTCCACTGAAGCAGATTATCGAGCGTTTGTCCCAACAACAATTGATGTTATATGATTGAAATGACTTCTTCAAGATTTCTCTATATCTATTGAGCAACCTACGGTTATTCATTGTGACAACATATCCTCCATGGAAATTGCACATAATCCTATTTTTCATGCTCGTATGAAGAACATTGAAATCAATTACCATTTTAATAGAGAAAATAACAGTCAAAGGAATTGGTTCTCACTTATATTCCTACGGATAAGAAAGAAGCAGATATATTCATCAAATATTTATCTACATCGCAATTCCACATGCTTTGGAAAAAGCTAACTCTTTACAATCAAGTTGCTAGCATGAGGGGGGATAATAAATAATATAATATAAATTTTGTGTTAATCTCAATTAATTTATTTGGATGTTTAGAATTTTTTTAGTCTTATCTACTCCTTTATATGTTGGAGTGTGTGTTTGTACTTAGGTAAGATATTAAAATATATTTTCTTTGCTTTACTTTTCCCTCTCCTATTCTCTATATCCATCTTCAAGATATCGTATCTTGATTGCTTTCAATGGGCACCTTCATGATATCATTTGTATTAGTAATGATATTTTACTTAAGAGGTGTTCACTTTGAGAGAAAAAATCAGCTTAGTATTTGAAATGGTTTCTTAAGAGCTTCTCTCTTGAACTATGTCTTCCTCTAACATCATAAATTTGTGGGGCTGATGATGTTTTCATAGATTCTTGTGATGGGTCTTATAATTCTTATAAGTATATTGATCATTTTAAAAAAATTAACATACATATATTATATGATTCAACTTTGTATTTTATTATATTTTATTATCGCCAAGTATATCCAAGACTTTACCCATCTTGCCAAGCTTTTTGACAAGCAATTCCTTGTCAACCAAAAAATTATTAAGAAATTTTTTTATTTGAGATCCATAAGAGAGAGAGAGAGAGAATCTTAAGGAATCTTGTCAAAAATTTTATGTACAAGCATGTCAAATACTAAGAGTGGATTCTAATTGCTTACAATGTGTTTTGTATAGATCAATTTTTTGGATTTTTTGCATTTTCATTGATATGAGAAGTATTTTACTTTTAGTCTAATTTTGATTAATAGCGTAAAATAACATATTACTATTAGTGAAGCTACCGGTCCACATAAAAAGTAGTTTCAATAACCCTTTAAAATTATAAAAATTACCAAAGAAGGTGTTGCGTATATAAATATTCCAACAAAAACGTAAGAGCAATAATTAATCATGGTCTTTCTCTTAGACCACCTTAGTAACAATCTAAATACAAACAACAAAAGTAGTGCACATTCCTAAATGCATTTCAATCCAATATTTTGATAACTATTTCAGATGAGGAGACTTTTACAGAGCATAATCTATTGTGGCCAAATATAATAACTCAAGAGCTTTATTATGATCTCCATTAAATTCATGGACATATCACTGAAAGAATGAAGTATCCATTCAATTAAATTAAGAAATTAAATATGTTAACTTAATAAAATAGTTACTTTTATTTATTTGTTCAAAATTAATATATTTAGACTAGAGCATCAATCTTTCTAGGGGAGGTATCAACCTACAAAATTG
>JXCR01102944.1:7372-28901 GCA_002079205.1 Phalaenopsis hybrid cultivar
TATGAAATCGAGATTAAGATACTTATTGACAAATTAAGGAAGGTGATTCATTTGAAAATGATCCAATCTACCTATGTGAAGAGATGAATTATTATCAATGCATCGAAACATAATGCATCAATGCTGCTTTCCTTAAACAAGATTGAATTTATTATTTTCTTAATGCATTAAAAATTGAGTTTGATGCTACAAGAATACAAATTATTCTTAAGAAGGATTTACTTTCACTAAAGAAATCACCACCCTAACCTTAGTGGAAGAAGAGAGAAAGGGGGTTTACGATTTGTTGCCGAAACTAGTAGGAAAAACAGTGGAAACACTAAAGTAAATTTTCATTAATATTAAAATAGAGTTACAACATGACTCCAACAAAAATAACAACATAAAAAATAAAAACGATATAAACAAACACTTCTATATGTATCCAAATGAATGGTGGAGATCGTTTAGAGGGGTAAGGATAATTGAGAGGGATTACGACAACCACAGGAGGCGGGTGGTAGCAAAAGGAAGTTGCATAACTGTAGGGACAACAAGTGGGAAGGGTTGTAGGTGGTCAATAGCTGTAGTATGGTGGTTGGGAGAAGCTTGAAAAGAGTTAGGGAGACGAGACGACAGTAACAACTGCAAGAAGGGGGAATGGCTGAGTGTCGGGGTGACGGAGGGAGTTCGACAATTGAGGTCTGGGGAGGAGAAGATTTGGGGAAGGTAAAAAAGAATGATATAATTACTACCTCCGAGAGGATACAACTGAAGCACCATCAACTCTTCGGATACAACCCACAAAGGGGAAAGAATTTCACACAAGAATTTGAGAACAAACACCATCAAATTTTGACTCCCCAAACACAAAGGTCAACAATTTATTGGCTCCCATAAAACTTCTACACCAAAGGAAAAGGTGGGAAGGACAAGAGGAATCCAGAAGACACCGTGAAGCTACCCATAGATCACCAATTTTGCGATCTTTGCCTCCCGCCTTCGCGAGGGATTACAGGTCTCGCCCCATGATACACAAAAAATATATGCATTTTTAGACCCATAATTTATATTCATTTTTTGTGATATTGCATTTTAATGGAAGATATTTTTATGTTTTCTTACAGGTTGTTGAATTTTAGGACTTGAAGCAAAAATGATGAAATTTGAAGTAAAAGTGAAGAAGTTGAAAATTTATTCAGCGCTGACGGCGCCAGAAGCGGCGCCGACGACGTCGTTTGACAGAGAACATTGAATTAAATAGCGCAACGCCGACGCCGACGGCGCCAATGTCTGTTCAGCCATTATTTCTAGAAGATTCGACGAATATGGAAGCTTTTTAAAAAGTTTTTGGAGGCGTTTATTGGAGAATCGACTCTAGGCTTTATTTGGGGCCAAATTTGATAAAAAAAGTGACTCTTCTTGACATTTCATCGCTCTAATTCAACCCTCTACGCATCACACATTCCTCCCTTTTCATTCCACAACCATTTAGAGTCCATTGTTTTTATAAGTTAGAGTTTTATGGTGAGATTAAGTGTGAATTTTTCTCTAAGAGTGTTGGAGAAGAAGAAAAATGAGATTTCTTCTTCCTTCGTTTCCTAAACGAGGCTACAAGGGATTTGCTTTGAGAAATAATTTCAGATAAGTGTTATTTGTTTATTAGTGTTGTATGAACTTTCTTTTATATATGAAATTTGTATTTTGTTGTATTCGTTTGCATGAAGTTTAAGTAGTTTATTTTATCTTTCTTCCTACTCTGAGATATGGTAAAATGAAGAGATGATATGGATGTGCTAATATTAACATATAAAATAAATTGTGATGATTTTTCAACTCCAAACTTAATTTAATTTTCAATCACCAATTGAATTGTTAAAATATGTTGTGAAACATATGATCCGGGAAATGAAGTATGAGTTCTACAACAAAGTGAGAATCACATTTAAGTCCATGAAGGAATATTTCGTTCATGGAATTAAGTGCAAATAAAATGAGAATCACATTTGATTCCATGAAGAAGAACTTTGTTCATGGAATTAACTGCAAATAAATAGAAAAATATACTTGTTGGGTGTAGAATTGAAGATTCTTTAGGGTAACAAACTAAAATCCTCAATTCGGTCTTAGTGTTTAAAAACTAAAGCGAGAGTTAGCCTTCAGGTGAAGGGAAGTGGGGACTCTGGAGTGGGAGCCAGTATCCTCCTAGCCTAACCACGAATTTAGGGACAAAACCTGAGATTAACCAATGATTTTCTATAACACTGTATCAGGGTAGTGAATTAAAACTGTTCCTATTTTACACAATACATATTTAAACCATTTATCTCATCTCATTTTGCTAAAACCTCATTGTAGTAGGAAATATATTTTTTACATAAGAAATCTTCATCACATAAACATAATTCAATAGTTTAATAGTTACTGTTTAAACATTGTATTTCAGTTTTGTTAGTAGTTAAATAATTTAGTTCTGATAATATCTCAATATTTGAAATTAGTGACAGTAATTTCGTTTTGAATTTCTGTGAATTCCTAGAATATTTATCATTTCAAATTTAAATCTTCCCTGTGGATCGATATTTGGGGATTAAATAAAAAGTTCTTTATTACTTGATAAAGATGCGTATACTTGCGTAGAATCCCAATATTATTGTTTAAATTTCTAATTCATAAAATATTGCTTCAAAATTTTGGCACCGTTGCGTAGCGGAGTCAACTATATAATTTTTACACAACTATATAATCCAGGATTAAGTTTTTAGCGTCGTTGCCTGGGAAGTTAATGACAAGTTAAATAGATTTGTTATACGAAGAAATTTAGAGATAATTAATTAAAAAAATAAAAAAAATAAAAAAAAATAAAAAAAATTCAAAAAGAATATATATTTTTATTGAAGAGTTATTTTTAAGAAATTTTTCTTTGCTTATTATATTTGTTTATGCGAAATATTAGATCTGAAAGTTTAGTACGTTACGATTCAGAATTTGAACGTACTATTAGAAAAATTCGAAAACAACAAAAAAAAAAATTAAAAAGTTTAACGAAATGGCGAATAATTTAAATAATCAAAAACGAAAATCGACAAAGACTTTTAAAAGATTATGCTAATCCGACAGCAGATGAACTTCACTTGACTATTCAAAATCTTGATGTTGCAGCTAATTCATTTGAGCTTAAACATGCTATTATCCAATTGGTATAAAATAATCAGTTTGGGGGAACATCTACTGAAGATCCAAACTTACATCTTACTAGTTTTGTTGAAATTTGTGCTACTTTTAAATATGACAGAGTGTCAAATGATGTTGTTAGGCTTAGACTTTTTCCATTTTCATTAAAGGATAAACCAAGGCTTGGTTAAATTCATTAGCACCTGAATCTATTAGAACTTGGGGAGAACTATAATAAAAATTCTTAGTTAAATATTTTCGACCCTCGAAAACTGCTAATCTTAGAAATGATGTTACATCTTTTTGTTAGTTTGAAGGGAAATCGATATATGAAGTTTGAGAAAGATTTAAAGATCTTCTTAGAAAATGTCCCTACTATGCTCTACCAGATTAATTAATAATTCAAACATTTTATAATATATTAGTAGGATTACTTAGATCTATTATAGATGCTGCTGCGAGCGGATCACTAATGTCAAAACCTTTTGACGAAGCATATTCTTTAATTGAAGAAATGACTACTAACAATTTTCAATGGCCCTCTGAAAGGGTAAATCTAAGAGAGTAGCTAGTATTCATGATTCTGATGCAATTCTATTTTGGCATCTTAAATTGTTGTTTTTCGAAAAAGATTGATCAAATAAGAATGAACTATTCTCAAATACCCCCAGTATTAGAGGAAAATTCGCTAGGACAGATCATTGATACTTGTTTCATCTTATGAAACTTTAAATGCTATCAATAATTGAAATAACAATCCCTATTCTAACTTTTATAATCCTGGATGGAAAAATCACCCTAATTTTAGTTGGAATAATTATAACAATTCGGTGAATCTCTCCGAAAATTTGAATAACCAAGGAAATCTTAGTTATCGATCTTATTATCCTCCTGGGTTTAACTCTAATCATAATCCACAAGTTAAGAAAAAAAAGTTGACGATGGAAGAAGTAATGTTAAACATGAGAAATCAAATACAGAATCAAGATATTGCTATTAGAAATATTGAAAATCAACTAAGACATATTGCTACTGCACTCAGTAACAGACCTTCTAGAATTCTTCCGAGTACGGTAGAAGTTAATCCAAAAGACCAAAATAAACAGTAAATTAAAGTTATTCAATTACGAATTGGAAAAGAAGTTGAAACAATGATCCAAAGAGAAACTGAAGTTGATGGAGAGAATGAAGCAATGGAAAGTGACCAAAATGAAAATGAACAAACACAAGGTTCTTTAGAAAAGTAATTACCTCTGTTTCCTCAAAGACTGAAGCAAAAGAACAAAGATAAAATTTATAAAATTTTTGGAAATCTTTAAGAAGTTAATCATAAACATTTCTTTTGTTGAAGTTTTGGAATAAGTGTTAAGTTATGTGAAATTTATGAAGGATATACTAAACAAAAAAAGGTAAGTTTTGCACTCAGTGAAGAGTGTAATGCTATTATTCAGAAAAAGTTTCCTGAAAAATTAAAGGATCCTGGTAGTTTTACCATACCTTGTGCTATTGGTGAAATTTTTTTTGGAAAAGCTTTATGTGATCTAGGAGCAAATATCAATCTTATGTCTTTATCAATCTTTAAACATTTAGATTTGGGAGAGATTTCTCCTACTACTGTAACTCTTCAGTTAGCTGATCGATTAATAACTTATCCAAAAGGAGTTATAGAGGATGTATTAGTAAAAATGGATTATTTTTCCTGTAGACTTTATAGTATTGGACATGGAGGAAGATAAAAAAATTTCTATTATTTTAGGGAGACTATTTCTTGCAACAGGGAGAGCTGTGATAGATGTGCAAAAATGAGAATTAATAATGAGAGTTAATGATCAAGAAGTAACATTTAATATAGTAAAAGCTATGAAATATTCAACAATAGAAAAAGATAATGAATGTTTTAGGATAGAAGTAACTGATTATGTGAGTAATGAGCAATTTAAGAATGAGTTTGAATACAAATTAAAGCAAAGAGAATGTTTTGAAAATAAGGACGAAATAAAAGAAGATGATTTAGATTATATTCAAGGTAAATTTGAAACTTTAGACTTGTTGGAAAACGATAAAACAAATCTCATTTCTTCAAGTATTAAACCACCTGAACTTGAACTGAAAATATTATCTGCCCATTTAAAATGTGTTTTTAGGAGAGTCATCTACATTGTCTGTTATTGTATCTTCTGAATTAATAGAAATTCAAGAACAAAAATTAATATAAATGTTAAAAAAATATAAAAAAACTTTTGGATGGACTTTAACAAATATTAAAGGAATTAGTCATTCTATTTGTATGCACTGAATTCTATTAGATGAACAATATAAATCTAAAGCTGATCCTCAGAGGAGATTAAACCCAATAATAAAAGTTCTTAAAATTTTTTTTTTAAATGGCTAGATGCTGGAATTATATATTCTATATGAGACAGTGCTTGGGTAAGTTCAATTCACTGTGTTCCGAAGAAATGTGGAGTGATCATTGAAGAAAATGAGAAAAATGAATTAATACCAATAAGACAAGCTATTGGTTGACGAATTTGTATTGACTATAGAAAATTAAAGTTGACCACCAGAAAAGATCACTTTACTTTTTCTAGACCAAATGTTGGATAAATTGGCTGGGAACAAATATTATTGCTTTTTAGATAGATATACCGATTATCACCAAATTCTAATTGCTCTAGAGGATCAAGAGAAGATAACGTTTACAAGCACATATAGAATATTTGCTTTTCGTAGAATGTCTTTTGGACTATGCAATGCACTTGCAACATTTCAAAGATGTATGATGTCAATCTTTAGCAATTTTATTGAACATGGAATGAAGTGTTTATGGATTATTTTTCGGTATTTGGAACTTCGTTTGAATTATGTTTAAATAATTTAGAAAAAGTTCTAGAAGTATGTGAAAAAATCAACCTAGTACTAAATTGAGAAAAATGTCAATTTATGGTTGCAGTAGGAATTGTACTTGGACATAAAATTTTTGAAAATTATATGGAAGTAGATCTTGCAAAAATTCAAGTTATTAAAAAATTACCACCTCCGACTAAGGTTAAAGGGTAAGAAGCTTTTTAGGACATGCTGGTTTCTACAAGCGTTACATAATTTTTTTTTAAAATAACTAAGTCATTATGTCAATTTTTAAAAAATGACACGAAATTTGATTTTAATGAGGAATGCATAAAAGCATTTGAATTATTTAAAGAAAAGTTAATCACTGCACCTATAATAGTACCACCTAATTGGGAGAAATCATTCAAAATAATGTGCGATGCTAGTGATTATGCTATTAGGGTTGTGTTAGGACAAAGACAATAAAGTTTTTAAAGTGATATATTATGCTAGTAAAACTCTAAATGATGCTCAAATTAACTACACTACTATTGAAAGAGAGTTATTTGTTATTGTTTATGTCTTTGATAAATTTAGGCCTTGCTTAATTTGAACTAAATGTATAGTGCATACAAATCATTCTGCTATTAAATACTTGATGCAAAAGAAGGATGTTAAACCAAGATTAATTAGATGAATACTTCTATTACAATAATTTAATTTTACCGTAGCTGAAAGAAAGGATAATGATAATCAAATAGTTGATCATTTGTCTAGAATAAAAATAGAAATATTAACTAATTTTGCAAATAAAATTTTAGATAATTTCCGTGATGAACAATTATATAGTATTGATGAAATGAATGTACCGTGATATGCTTGTATAGTAAATTATATTGTTAGTGATGTTTTAACACCTGATATCAAAAATCCACAATTAAAGAAATTTATACATGATTCAAAATTCTATTTTTGAGATAATCCATATCTATATAAACAATGTAAAGATCTTATTATTAGAAGATATGTGTTATGAGGAAACTCAACAGATAATTGAAAGATGTCATGATTCTGAATTTGGAGGATATTTTGGAAAGAATAGAACTGCATATAAGATATTACAAGCTGTATTTTGTTGGTCCACCCTTTTTAGAGATGTTAATGAATATATTAAAACGTGCGATCGATGTCAACGAGTAAGAAATATTTCTAGAATAAATGAAATGTCACTAAATTACACATTAGAAGTTGAAATTTTTTATGTGTGTGGATTAGGTTTTACCATTTATGCCTTTATTTGAGAATTTATATATATTGTTTGCTGTTAATTATATGTTCAAATGGATTGAAGCTATTTTTGTACCTAGATGTGATGCTCATAATGTTTCTAAATTTTTAATTAAAAATATTTTTACAAGATATGGAATGCCGAGAGTAATTATTACTGATAATGATCTCATTTTGGGAATAAAGAGAATCGAAAAATTGATTAAGAAATATGATATTATGCATAAATTCTCTACTGCTTATCATCCTCAGACTAGCGGTCTAGCAGAGATATCAAATCGTGAAATTAAACAAAATTCTGAAAAAGTTGTAAATTTTTATACATTAGATTAGTCTGCTAGATTAGATACTACATTATAGGCATACAAAACTGCTTATAAGTCTCTCATAGGAATGTCCTCATACTGAACTGCTTATAGACTAGCGGTCTAGCAGACATCAAATCGTGAAATTAAACGAATTTTAGAAAAAGCTATAAATTTTTATAAATTGGATTGGTCTGCTAGATTAGACACTACATTATGGGCATACAGAACTGCTTATAAAACTTCCATAGGAATGTCCACATATAGACTTTTTTTGGAAAAACATACCACTTACCAGTAGAATTGAATCATAAAACATTTTGGGCTATTAAGGAATTTGATTTTAATTTAAATGATGTTGATGGGAAAACATTATTGCAATTCAATGAACTTGAGGAGATTAGAAATGAAGCATATGATAATGCAAAAATCTATAAAGAGAANGATGATATTATACATAAATTCTCTACTGCTTATCATCCTCAAACTAGCGGTCTAGCAGAGATATCAAATCGTGAAATTAAACAAAATTCTGAAAAGGTTGTAAATCCTTATACATTAGATTGGTCTGCTAGATTAGATACTGCATTATAGGCATACAAAATTGCTTATAAGACTCTCATAGGAATGTCCCCATACTGAACTGCTTATAGACTAGCGGTCTAGCAGACATATCAAATTGTGAAATTAAACTAATTTTAGAAAAAACTGTAAATTCTTATAAATCGAATTGGTCTGCTAGATTAGATACTATATCATGGGCATACAGAACTGCTTATAAGACTTCCATAGGCATGTCCACATATAGACTTATTTTTGAAAAAACATACCACTTACCAGTAAAATTAGATTATAAAACATTTTGGGCTATCAAGGAATTTGATTTTAATTTAAATGATGCTGATGAGAAAACATTATTGCAATTTAATGAACTTGAGGAGATTAGAAATGGAGCATATGATAATGCAAAAATCTATAAAGAGAAAATGAAAATATGACATGATCGGAAGATTATTAAGAAGAAATTTGAACATGGACAAGAAGTTTTATTATATAATACAAGATTGAGATTATTTCCAGGGAAACTCAAATCCAGATGATTATGACCATTTAAAGTGATTAAAGTCTATTATTATGGAACTGTTGTTGTTAAAGATCCTAACACTGGAAAGATATTTAAAGTTAATAAGCATTGATTGAAACATTATTTTGAATGGTACATACCACAATTTAAAGAAGTTTTAATGTTAAGTCAACCCAACTAATCAAATGGTACGTCGGGCTGACGACGTTAAACTAAGCGCTTTATGGGAAACAACCCATATATAAATATATATATATTTATTTATTCCTATTTTGTTTGATAAGTGTTTATATATTAGTAGATAATAATCCTACACAATTTTATATATTATAAATTAAGACAAATATTGATATTAGAGAAAAATATGGAATCAAATTGATCGAAAAAAATGAAAAGACGCAATTTTAGCCTCTGGTGCCGACGGCGCCAGCATGGGCGCTGATAGCGCCCGCATACAGACCAAAGCGTCGACGACACCGATAGCAGTTTGATGATTTTTGACAGATTTTAGCAGACTTTGGCGGGATTTCACTCCGTAATAACCGCCATAAGGAGTTTTTAAAGTCCTAATAACTACCTTGGACGACCAGAAACTTCTTATTTTTGAATTTCATGACCTCCAATTCCAGAAATACTTCCAGATATGGAGTTTTCAATAGAAGAAAATTTATCAGTTTTGACACACAAAGATTATACGACAAAGTTATTACAAAGAAGAGACTTATCAAGGAGAGATGCTTTGTTAATCACAGATTGATTAATCTAAGTTCTCCGATTGATAAAATCATTATACAAAAGTGATGAGAAGTTCCGTGATACACTACCGTTGTAGTTGTTGTACCAGTAGTGAAGAAATTCTATGACAATTTACATGGAATTACCCAATGAGTTGTCTTCGTACTAGGTAAGGCTGTATCATTTACTCCTGCGCTAATCAATGAGTTGTATATGATAGAAAACGTTCTAATCAGTCATTATACAAATTTCATCCCTACAAGAGATTTGATGCAAGATGTCTATAATTTTCTGACGGATAAAAGTAATATTTGGGAAATGTGAGATGAAGAATATGTTAGTTTCTCTGCTTCTGTGTTTAATCCAATATCAAAGTAGTGACATTTCTTCATTTCCGTAAAATTAGTCTCTATCATGTAGATTAGTAGAGTCACCAAAGAAAATGCTATTTTGAATTATTGCATTCAAATGGAAAACCCCATTAATATAGGATTTATCATTTTTAAATTTATTATGAGTATTATTATGAATGTACCAATTTATGGACTTTGGCATCCTTCCACAATTTTCCTACTTTGTAGTCAATCTCAAGTTTCATATGAGAGTTTGGAAAAGGTTTTATTACCTTTGGAGCCCATGATTCCTATTGATAATAGTTATGTTGGGAATGAGAATGAAGCATTAGATACTGTCTTAGATCACTCACCACATGCTTCAACTCCATTGATGCCACCAACAGTTGGAAGTTCACTTGCTGTAGAAAAGAATTTGAATAAAATTGAAAGAGAACTTCAAAGTATTACGAATGCAATAGGAGATCTTAAGTACCTTTTTGATCACTTAGATTGGAGGATGAAAGGAAGTTTTAATCATACTGAGACATTTGAAGTAGGATTAGTGCGGATGTTTAAAGAAAAATGATGGATCGAAGAAAATTCGACTGATCAATTCCCGTATTGATCCTTCTACAATTTGTATGTTCATTACCAGTCTATGGGAGATATCAGGGGAGGAGAAAACACTGAAGATGATGCAGCATAATTAAAGAATTTGGACTCTCTACTAATTTAAAATATTTATGTATTTAATGTGATTGTGTGGATTTGATTTAGTTTGCTTTGCTTTAGAATTTTGAACTTTGATTGTGTGTATAGTTTTGTGTCAGCGTTTAGTGTTGTGACTTGATTTCGACACTGATTTATAATTTAGTTTGTTTGATGTGAAAATGTGATTAGAAAAATGTGTTTGTAAAAATGTATTTTCATATATAAAAGTTACTTTGTTGTTGTTTGTGAAAATGATTGTTTGTGATAATGTTTGTTTATGAATTATTGTTAGATAAAAATTTATGTTTAAAAATACTAAAAAGACTTTGGAGAAAAGTGAAAGGAAATTGAAAATTAAAAAAATTGAAAAATGGAATTTTAGGCCTTCAGCGCCGATGACGCCCTCGACCCGAAAATAGCCTTTATCCTTTAAAATTTGCGATTTTCATCGTAAACCGCCTTTTTTACCCTTTGAGTCACCTTCAACCTCTGATTTTTGCACCTAGGGCTCACATTTGCTTGGATTTGAGATGATTTTAAGGCAAACGAACTTTGGATTTTATCTTCTTTAGGTAAGAGCTACACTTTGAGTTAAAAAATTTTGATTTTCACCAAGGATTTATCTCACATTGACGAGATCCAAAAATTTTAGAATTTTTTAAAAGATTTTGAGAAAATCCTTTGGTGAAGAACTCTTACTTAGTGGATTTAAGTATAAAGCGTTTTACTTTGTGATTTTCAAAATTTTTGGAATTTATTCGAATTTTTTTTTATTTTTATTTAGATTTCCCATGGCACCTAGAACAAATAAAGGAAGGAAAGTAGATTATGATGAACAAAAAATTGTTAGCTTCAGGGCTAGTACTCGATTCAATAGTTTACTTGAGCATAAAAAAAGTAATTCCAGATCGTGGTTTTAAAAATCCGGAAGGAGAAGTCGAGCGATTATTCAATGTTCGGCAGTGGGAAATTTTTTGTTATTTTACTGCTGATGCAATTATTGGTGGTCTTGAAATTCTATGTCAACTTTATTGAAGCTTCGGACGACTTTGTTTTTGTTCGTGGGAGAAAGGTGGAGTTTTCTCCAAGAAAAATTAATGAGTTTTATCAGTTGGAAGATGTTCACAGTTGTCAATATAAATCATTTTTTTGCTACTAATAAGGTCTTAGATGAGATTATTTCTTTTCTTACTGATGGAAGAGGGATCTGGAAAGTCAAAAATTGTGTTAAGGTAAATTTTACTCTTTCTATGTTTAATGTAGTATCTAAGGTGTGACAGTATTTTATTTCTGGAAGAATGATTCCGACAAATCATCATAGTGAGGTGACCAAGGATAGAGCCATCCTGAACTTCTGTATTCAGCAGGTGATGAGAATAAATATAAGCTCTATTATCCATATGAACACTTGATCTATTGCTTTGGGAGAGACCACTGGTGGATTGACACACCCTGCACTTATTTTTACACTCTGTGAACAGACATGCGTTGATTTTAGATCTGCTGAAGAGAGGATTGAGACTCTAAGACCTATTGGGTCTGCTAATATAAAGACATATGAATCTCATGTTGATTGGAGATCTGGAAATAAGACTAGAGATATTCTTTCTACTTCGAGGACCCCTACTTCTAGTGACCCTACAAATCGAGAGCTTTTAGACCAGATGATGATCTAACAGGGAGATATCTTAAGAATGGATTATAGATTGCAAAACATGGATGCCAGAAATGCTCACACTGATGATTTGATACGACAAAAGTTCGAATATGATGTTGCTTATGATGATGCGTTGGTGAAATACATCAAGGGTGACCATTCAGTTCAGTTTCCTACTCACCCTGTTTTTACTCCATATCAACGACAGAATTTGGATGTAGAATAAGAAGAAGATGATGATTGGTGATATTTCTTTTAGTTTATGTTTGATTGTACTTTGTTATTGTGTTGTTTGTTTTTATTATATTGTTGAGACTCTTTGTTAGATTATAAGACTCTATTTTGTTGTTTTGTTGTTATGTTGAGTTGTGAACTGTAGTTTGTAAAACTGTTTTCATTTCTGGAATTCAGTTTAATTCTGTTGTTGGTTTTTATATTTTATTAAATGTATTGTAATTAACTCTTTCTCAGCAGATTTTATATGTATTATGCGCAATTTAATGTTTTAAATCTTGTAGCTTTGTATATTAGCACATGCAGTATTTCGGAATTAAAATTTCAAAATCAGAACCTTTAACAGGTATGTATTTTCTTTATGTATTTAATGTTTTCTTTCACCCTTTATTTTTCAGTTCTTCATGCTAAATCTTTTAAAGATTTAAGTTTGAGGGGGGAAGAAAAATTCTATTTTAAAGAAAGAAAATTTTATTTATCCTCACTTAGCTATATTTTCAAATTTTTTTTTAACATGACCTTTGGTATTAGGAGTTAACTTTAGATAACTATATTTATATTTCTAAATATATAGTAAACTTAAATAAAAATTTGTGATAATAAAGGTTAATTTTAGATATTAAGATATTTAGTAAAAATGAAAAAGACTATATTTTTCTATTTTAAGTAAAGAAAATTATATTTTTGAAATACTAAAAATCTTAAAAGTTCATGTAAGAAGAAAAAAAATTAAACTTTATGAAATTTGTATGCTAATATAAATTTATTAAGTGAAGAAATGTGACAAGTTTTTGACTTTAAAAATATGATAGTGAAGTTCAAAATCATTAAAGACTATCCAGATATAATAATCCTCACGTAAAAAGAAAAGAAAAGAAAAAAAATATGTGGGTAGAAGTTTGAGGAGATGCCTAATTAAAAATTGGCTTCATTTGAATCAATTTAAAAAAGAGGCTTGCTGCATTTTCTAAACTTTTATTTGAATATTAATTTATTTACTAGTAAAGTTTTATAAAGTTCTTTTTCATATGAATACTTTAAGTGACTTTAATATGACAATTTATAATTTTTCTTGAAAAGAATAGAAAAACAGAAATCTTGGACTTGATTGCTAAATATTCTTATACTTTTAGTATTAACTGAAGTTGTTTTGAATTTTTTTTAAGTTGTGCTATTGTATTTAGTGGACTAAAATATGAAAATCTAGAAGTTAAATTTTTTACCATAAGTCATATTTTTATATAGTAGATGGGTTACTTGAAGACAAGTAACATGTAAGTTTGGGGGATATTGATACACCAAAAATATATGTATTTTTACACCCATATTTTATACTTCTTTTTGGTAATCTTGCAGGTTATTGAATTTTAGGACTTGAAGCAAAAAAGAAACAAAAATGATGAAATTTGGAGCAAAAAATGAAGAAGTTGAAAATTTGTTCAACACCGACGGCGCCAGAAGCAGCGCCAATGGCGCCGTTTGACACAAAGCATTGAATTAAATAGCGCAACGCTGACGCCGAAGGCGCTAATGTCGATTCAACCCCTATTTCTAGAAGATTCGACGAATCTGAAAGCTTTTTGAAGTGTTTTTGGAGGCACCTATTGGAGAATCGACTCCAGGCTTTATTTGTGGCTGAAATTGATAAAAAAAACGACTCTTCCTGACATTTCATCATCTCAATTCAACCCTCTACGTATCACACATTCCTCCATTTTCATTCCACAACCATTTAGAGTCCATTGTTTTTATAATTTAGAGTTTTGTGGTCAGATTAAGTGTGAATTCTTCCCTAAGAGTGTTGGAGAAGGAGAAAAGTGAGATTTCTTCTTCCTTCATTTTCTAGAAGAGGCTACAAAGGATTTGCTTTGAGAAAGTTTTAGATATATGTTATTTGTTTATTAGTGTTGTATGAACTTTCTTTTATATATGAAATTTGTGTTTTGTTGTATTCGTTTGCATGAAGTATGAGAAGTTTACTTTATCTTTCTCCCTACTTTGAGATACGGTGAAATAAAGAGATAATATGGATATGTCAATATTAACATATAAAATAAATTGTGATGATTTTTCAACTCCAAACTTAATTTACTTTTCGATCTGACCAATTGAATTGTTAAAACATGTGTGAAACATATGATCCGGGAAATGGAGTATGAGTTCTACAACAAAGTGAGAATCACATTTGATTTCATGAAGAACTTCGTTCATGGAAATAAGTGCAAATAAATAGGAAAATATACTTTCTTGGGTGTAGAATTGAAGAATCTTTAGGTTGACTGACTAAAATCCACAATTCGGTCTTAGTGTTTAAAAACTAAAGCGAGAGTTAGTCTTCAGGTGAAGGGAAATGGGAGCTCTGGAGTGGGAGCCAGTATCCTCTTAGCCTAGCCACGAATTTAGGGACTAAATTTGGGGTTAGCCAATGATTTTCTATAACACTATATCAGGGTAGAGAATTAAAACTGCTTCTATTTTACACAATACATATTTAAATTATTTATCTCATCTCATTTTACCAAAATCTCATCGTAGTGGGAAATATATTTTTTCACATAAGCAATCTTCAACACATAAACATAGTTCAATAATTTAATAGTTATTGCTTAAATTTTGTATTTCAGTTTTATTAGTAGTTAAATAATTTAGTTCTGATAATATCTCAACATTCAAAATTAGTGACAGTAATTTCGTTTTGACTTTATGTGAATTTCCTAGTAAATTTATCATTTCAAATTTATACCTTCTCTGTGGGATCGATATTTGAGGCTTAAATAGAAAATTTTTTATTATTTGATAACTATAAATATACTTGCGTAAAATCCCAATATTATTGTTTAAATTTCTAATTCATAAAATATTGCATCAAACTTTTGACACCGTTGCATAGCAGAGTCAATTATATAATTTTTACACAGCTATATAATCCGGGATCACCCATTATTCCCGCGAGAGTTTACGGGCCTTCGATCCTGCGAGATCGAAGAACCCCGTATCGGGGCGCATTCAACGCCCGTATTAGGGTGTTGTTATCGCTTGCGTCAGTTTCTCGGGGTTGGGGGAAGCTTCAACGTCTTAGGTCGAAGCTTCCGTTTCATCGTCAGTCTCCCTTGGATCCCATTGGCGACTTCAATGTCTCTCTAGGTGCCTGAGGGTCTTCTCCCACGTATTTGCAAACATCTACTTCAATCCTATATTTTGTAACTGTCTTACACATACTGTTGAATTTTGTCAAAGTATCTCACAGGCGGTTTAGTCTTGTGTACTGTGAGAGTGGTTCGAACTTTTATGCTTTGTGGTGGAGTGGGTGATACAATATCGACTACGAGGACTTGAAATCTTCTTTGCCGTACTTGCCTTGTGTTAGGAGCCGGTATCATGGTCCACCCATTCTGTGTCGTCACTAATTCTGGTTTCCCCGATGTTGCTTTGCTGACAAGGGATCCTGTGTCCTCGGGCACCGTCAAAGGAAGGACAGTGATGCGTTTTCCGTCCTTGGTAAAAGAATACGTGCTTCTATATTCGTCGTACTAAGTCCTCCTGTCAAACTGTCACGGTCATCCCAACAAAATGTGGCAGACATCCATGAAAACCACGTCACACCATATCTAGTCCTGATTTGTCGTTCGATCAAAAATTCTACAAAGCATATTCGAACGATGCTAACCTGAATCTCTTTCTTTAGCGACATTAGTGAATATGGTTGCAAATGTTCCTAAGTCGCAAATCTCAATCTCTCTACCATCTGTGTCGATGTCACATTCTTGTTGGTTTCGTCGCTGATGATTAAGGGTCTGTTTGGGGTAGCTTATAAGTGTGGGCGACGTTTTCAAAATGTCGCATCACCCTTTGGAAACACGTTTTGGCAGCTTATCCGAAAACGCGGTTGAGTTTTTTTATGCTACAGGTCGAACCCCGCGGGTCACTCGCGGGTTGCGTTTCATTATAAACTGCTTATTTGGATAAGCACAAACTGCCTCAAACGCACCCTAAACTGCGTACTTCTCCGTTCACTGTGCAAAGAGTGTAGAATATGTTGTGGCGAAGCCAATGCGGATCCCCCGTGTCCTCAATTTGCAGAATCTGTTGAATTACGAGTGCTTCTCCTTCGTCTGGTGGGAGTTGATATATCTCACCTTGCTTCTCACCTTTCTCCTCGTTGTTTATTTCTTCTACGGCGCCTTGATTTGCGAGCGTGACTACCTTGCTCGTGGAACAGCTGGAGGTAATATGGTTGTAGCCGTGACATTAGCAGCTCTTCCTGGCTAGCACCGTGTTGGATGAGTTGCCCTTCTCCCGTTTCTTCTCAATTTGAACCGTAGTATCGTTCCCTTGTCCGGGCTTGCTTGTGTCTTCTGGGATATTTATGTTAGTAATGGTAGTTGTAGGTGACAGCCAGTCTGAAGGTTGCTACCTGAAAGATGATTGTTGACGACTCTGCTTCTACTGTCTTTCCACTTTCAAGGCTAATGTTTGGACATTCCCTAGTGACCATTATGGCTGCCACGGGACCACATTGCTTATGACAGGTTTTAGACCCCGAGATATTTGACTATCGTATGTTCTTCTGGCTCCGTCAGTTTACATTTCAGCTGCAAGCGGTTGAATTAGGCTGTGAACTTCTCAATTAAAAGATCCTTCTGTTGTAAGTTGTGAAGTTTCAAAAACATATCCTGGTGATAGTGGTGTGGGAGGTACTTTTTTTGCATTGCCTTCTTCATCTTCTCCCTCTTAATTATCTTCTTATTGTATTCTCTTTTTCTCTGCTTTTATAGATTTTCCCAGCATAAGGAGGTATTGTTTTTAGTTTAATGGCAGCTAGCTTGTTTGTTCTCTGATACATCTTTATATTCGAAAATCCGTTCAATTGATTGTAGCCAGTCGACAAACTCATCGGGATCCATACCTCCTTCAAATTCTGGGAGGTCCATCTTGATGCCAAAGTCTCGTTGACCTCTATAAGAAACCTCTACTCTCAGTCTCCTTTGATATTGAATACCAAAACGATGTGATTGATATTCCTTGTCACTGTGATCTTTTCTTTGGAACGGATTCTTCTCCACGTCCCTATCTTCCCCTTGACTTTATCGTTTAGGGCTGAAGGTAATCTCTTCCTGGTTTCCGTCGTCCAGATCTGCTAATCGTCATTGCAGACGACAGATTTCTTTTTGAATTTTTTCCCCGGTCGAGTTTGGTGTACCTCTTCGTGGTGGCATGGCTATGGTTGGGAATTGACAGGAAAAGAATTGGTGGTGGTGGCTTGGATAAGGGCGGATGCTAGAGACCCTAAGATGAGACTAGGGTTGAGCTATCTTTGATATAAATGATATCGGAAATAGTAGGAAAAATAGTGAAAACACTAAACCAAACTTTCATTAATATTAAAATAGAGTTACAACGTGACTCGAACGAAACTAACAACATAATACATAAAAACNATGACTCGAACGGAACTATCAACATAAAACATAAAAACGACATAAGCAAGCTATCCTAAATGTATCTCAAATGGTGGTGGAGGTCAGCTAGAGGGGTAGGTATGATTGGGGGGATGATGAAAGCCACAGGAGGGGGGTGGTAGCGAAGGGAAGGAGTTGAACTGTAGGGACAAAAAATGAGAAGGGTTGTAGATGGTAGGCGGCGGTAGTATGGTGGTTGGGAGAAGCTTGAAAGGAGTTAAGGAGGCGGGACAGTAGTAATAATCTGTAGGAAGGGTGGCTGGGTGCAGGGTGACGGAGGGAGAGTTCGACGGCTGAAGACCGGGGAGGAGAAGGTTTGAGGAAGGTAAAATAGGAGGATACAATCACTACCTCAGAGAGGATACAACTGAAGCACCACCAACTTCTCGGATACATCCCACAAAAGGGTAAGAATTCCACACAGGAATTTGAGAGCAAACACTACCAAATCTAACTCCCCACACACAGAGGATAGCAATTTCTAGACTCTCAGTAAACTCCTACATAAAAGGAAAAGGAGGGAAAAACAAAAGGAATCTAGAAGACACTGCAAAGCTTCCCTGGATTGCACTGCATCCCCATGGATTGCAAAATTTCGCGAACCCTGCCTTCCGCCTTCATGAGGGATCGCGGGTTTCGCCCGCCCCACTGTTCCTGTGAGAGTTCGCGAGCCTTCGATCCTGCGGGTTCCAAGCACCTCGTATCGGTGCGTTATTAGCACCTGCATCACGATTATCAACAATACCATCGAAGCTTCAACCTTGGTGGCAGAGATTGCTGACATCAAGTATTTTAATTCAAAATCTGCTTTTCATGAGGAACACTATTAGCTTAACCCAACAAAACAGTCATTAGAGAATCTCTGTTGTGAACATATTGCAAAAATGCTTGACATTTAAAGGAAAGATGCTTGAAGCTTTACGGGAAAACCTTTATTCAAGGAGGACAAGGAAACAACCGGAGATGCATACATAATATATTTGGAAGAAAACATCAAAGAATTGCTCACTAATTTCCAAAAGAAAAAAATATTGGTATCATTAAAAAACCTTGCAACAAGTAGCTGTTTTCTAATATTCTAAATATTACATCNCAAGAAAAAAATAAAAAGTAGAAAAAAATATTGGTATCATTTAAAAACCTTGCAACAAGTAGCTGTTTTCTAATATTCTAAATATTACATCTTCTCATTTAGCATGTAAATTTTGAAGATGAAAATTTTGTAAGTGGAAAAAATTGTAATGCTTTATTTTGTACTGTCTAATGTCAGTTTAATTGAAGAAGTTAGTTAGTTTTCCATAGAAGGGGAGGTGGAGAGGCTCGTGACTAATAAAGATCGAGCAGGAGGAAGAGATGAACATGTGAGAGATAGCGATAAAGAGTGAGAAGGGAGGTTGTGTGAGTGCCAGCAATAAGTGACGGGATCTGTGAGCTCGAGCAACGACATGCATGAGCTGGACCGACGATACTGTGCAAGCAGCAATCGAGAGTGTGAAAAGATTGCATGATTAGAGCGATAAGCAAGCTCATGCAGAGCGAGAGTGGTTGAGNTGATAAAGAGTGGGAAGGGAGGTTGTGTGAGTGCCAGCAATAAGTGACGGGATCTGTGAGCTCGAGCGACGACATGCATGAGCTGAACCGACCATACTGTGCAAGTAGCAATCGAGAGTGTGAAAAGATTGCATGATTAGAGCGATAAGCAAGCTCATGCAGAGCGAGAGTGGTTGATTGCTTGGGGGAGACGGCGTCAGCTGGTTATGTGCGATAGAAAGCGAGCTTGACAACGCAACGAGCAATTCAAGCAAGTGACGTGCTGAGGAAGCTGTGGCTGAGTAGATTTATGATGTGCTGAATCAAGACCGTGCTGTCTTGCTTATTCACATTGTTGACTATGCATCTTGGGTGAACAAATAGTAAGCTATAGAGAGAGAAGGGGGAGGCGGAAGAAGTGCCTTGCTCGAATAAATAGTAAGTGAAGGGATCTGTGTGAGCAAAGTTTGAAGGCTCAACTGAATTGAGGTAAATTTTAATTAAAGTTTTGTTTCAGTTCATAAAAAAGTTTAAAATTGTGATTCAAAGAAATTAGATAAATTTATTGGTTTAATTAAGAAAAATTTTTATCTTTAAATTAAATATAAAATTTATAGTTATGATAATTTAGCGAAATTTTTTTTTGAGTAATGTCCTTATAAAAAAATAATAATAATCAATTAAATAATTTTTAAGAAATCATAATAATTGTAGTGTAGTTTATTTTATTTATTTTCTCTAAATTAGCAAATCAAAATAACTTTTTAAATTAGAATATTAACAAGCTCATAAGCATCTATTTTATATGCGAGATCAAGCGAGAGGTTTCATTATATTTATTTTTTTGTGGAGTGCTACAATTTTCTCTCATTTATCGCTATTTCTTGAGCCTTACAGTGGATTTCCTCTATTATCTACCATTCTTTGTTTACTCTTGTATTTTTCTTTGTGCTAGTAGAGTTTTGACATAACTCACAAATGAAATGTGATCCAATGATAGCAATATTTAGTGCTTAATTGAATTTGTATATATGACATCATGAATTAGCGAATTGTTGTGTTTCAAATCTATTCTATAGGATTTAAAAAGTTGAATGAAAAGATAATGTGATAACAAGTTAGAGATCAATATTATGCATAACCCCTTATAATATGACTATATTAGGTATATTAGAGTTGATAAACATTTTATAAAGGGTTTGTTTAGTTATCTAATTTGTACTTTGTTCATCATCGTCGGCGAACAACTTATATATATTCTCTCTAAAGGATTTTCATGAAGAAATTTTTAGAACTTGACATGTAAGCTTTTACTGGATGACTTCCATTCATTCACTTTGGAGGAATGTGGACAATCCACAAACTTTTAAACCTCTGGCTATATCTCTTCGTGATCAGCCATTTAGTTGGCTCCCACGAGCTCGTCTCCACCAAATTTTTACTTCAACTTGCTAGCCTATATGCCTCAATTCTTGGCCCAACTTGCTCCTGCCGGCGAGTCCTCGTCCAAAGCTTGCTGTCAGCTTGTCTCCTTCCTGCTACTAGTCTGTTTCCCTATTTTTTCTTTGACTTTTTTGGTTCATAGGATTGCGGTTGCTATCTCACCAATTTATGTTCTGATTATTTTATATTTGTTACAATAGGTTGTCCTTAATTGACATAAATTCAGCTCAAATGGTGAAATAAAATATTCAGTCAACCGCCTTCAATTCTTGTCATAATATCAAAACCTTAGATTTTTCTTTTTCTTTTTTTTTTTTGCATTCCCTTTAGGCTGTACTTTTCATCTCTTCACTGCCTTGATGTTATAGCCTNAAAGGGGGAGGAGGAAGAAGTGCCTTGCTCGAAAAAATAGTAAGTGAAGGGATCTGTGTGAGCAAAGTTTGAAGGCTCAACTGAATTGAGGTAAATTTTAATTAAAGTTTTGTTTCAGTTTATAAAAAAGTTTAAAATTGTGATTCAAAGAAATTAGATAAACTAATTGGTTTAATTAAGAAAAATTTTTATCTTTAAATTAAATATAAAATTTAAAGTTATTATGATAATTTAGCGAAATTTTTTTTTGAGTAATGTCCTTATAAAAAAAAAAAAATAATCAATTAAATAATTTTTAAGAAATCATAATAATTGTAGTGTAGTTTATTTTATTTATTTTCTCTAAATTAGCAAATCAAAATAACTTTTTAAATTAGAATATTAACAAGCTCATA
>JXCR01102953.1:4113-15191 GCA_002079205.1 Phalaenopsis hybrid cultivar
TGTATATATATATATATATATATGTATTTATATATATATATATAGATGTATACATATATATAGATGTATACATATATATATACATACATATATATATACATACATATATATATACATAGAGGATTTCGTGTCTCCTTACGCGTTAATGATAATAGAGGTATTAGAATTTTAGGAGGGAAAGAGGATCCCTACTAAAAAATAAAAGATACATTGAAACTTGAGGTTTCCTCCGTCCACATACAACACCACACAAAAAAGGAAATAGAACAAACTATCACTTCCAAAATTACATGTAACCCAAAAAGATATGTCAATCAAAAGTAGTATTCCAAAAATGATTTTGTAGGGAAAGTGCAAAACGGAACTATGCAATCCGTAAGTCCAATTATCTTGCAGCTGCATAATCTTCCAATCTAAGTGCAAAATTGTGACAAAGTAACTGCCCTGGAGGAGAAACAAAATAGTAAAATGTCGTCGTCTAAGAAACTGAAATATTGCCACCAAAAAGAGAGTCATGTGCTTCCCAATAAAAGCTCTTCTTTTGCCTCCAAACAAAACATATATAAGTGCTTGATGCTCACCACCCAACAAAAAGGAAAGATCCAAATTAGAATGGGATAAAACAAGCCATCAAAACCCTGCAGTACAACAACCTCAAGCACGTGGATACAAAAATTGAATTATGGCATAAATTATATTTAGCAAGCCAATTTGCAAGTTTGTTTCCTTCCCTATAGTTGAAAGTGAAATAAAAATTGAGTTGTGAGCTAAGCAATCTGTTCTTCTGAATCCAGTGCGTATGATGCTAAGGGGGCTGCTCCTCAAACTCCTCAAACTCCAGCTAAGTGGAGTCCACCTCAATCCACAGGTGTGACCAATTGGTCCTAATAGCAAGCTTCATAGCCCACAAGACAAATATGAGTTCAGTCTGAGGTGCATCAGTAGCAATTATAAGGGCATGTAAGAATAAAAGGCACTGTCCATAATAGTTTCTATAGACCCCTCCCACTCCAACACCAAGTTCTGAGAAGCTCCCATCAGTGTTTACTTTGATTGTCAAAGGTTCAAGAGGTTTCCAATACACTTTATAAATTAAAGGAGATGCTACTCTCACAGGGAGGATTAAATGTATAGATTTTAGGAAACCTCTTATATTGGATTAGTTTATGAAGGAATGAAACACAATTTCTCACCACCTGGGCAACCGTGGAGGGTTTACCCTCAAATTTGGCATGATTCCTGGACATCCAGAGGAACCAGGCAACCAAGAATGGGATGGAATCATAATTTTTAGTTTTCTAGCTATGCCAACAAGAGTGTAAATGTTCCCATTGAAAATTGAATTCCATCAATGTCAGGTGTTTAAAAAGTTTAGTCCAGACAACCTGAGAAAAACTGCACTCAAAGAAGAGGTGAGAAGTGATTTCCTCCTCCACCAAGCACATCCAACATCTATATGGGCCCCTCAGTCTTTTTAGCTTGAGAATTTTTTCAGTTGGCAGTAACTTGTGGAATGTTCTTCAGCAGAAAAAAGAAATTGAAGGGGATAAAAATTTATTCTAGATAGTTCCCCTCCAAGGCACCTAATCCCAACAGAAGATTTGGAAGTAGATGGATTTGGTGAGACTTTGATTAGTATAAGCCTACCAAATGATTTTGTTAGGTCTACCCTTATCAAAATGAAGCTTTGAGATATGAGTGATAAAAGGTTCTTGAAGTAGAGTAGACAGTGTAGGGAGGGACCAATGGTTACCCTCCCAACAGTCAGCCACATTGAGTTGTGGTTTAGAGTAATTAGAACAAGGTATCAACCATCCTTAGGGCACCAGTGGTTCAGCCAAAAATTCACTTCCTCATTCCCCAAGTCCTTCCCCAAGTTCTAAAGGAATAAGTCTTCAGCAATATGTCTGACTTTAAGCATGCTGACCCACATCTTGGAATCCCCCAATTTTCTGACAGTAAGGGAAGGGTGATGATCTTTGTAATACTTCCCCAACATAAATTTTGCTTTATAATAGCCTTTACATAACTAAAGGCTATTATACGAGCCTCCAGCCACCCCTAATGTGCATAATAATTCACGTAACACCTCTTTAAGGTCAACTGTGCTAGAGAGGATTTGAACCCTCGACTTGAGGGGTGCCACCCTCATGTGCCTAACCATTCAAGGACCGCCCTCATTAACGGTAAACTGGACAGAGGGGGATTCGAACCGTGACCTGAGTGGACTTACGAACTTCAAAGAAGTTGCTCTACCAACAGACCATATACATGTATGTATGTATGTATGTACAATTACTTATTTTTTGATACATTGTAAAGGACAAGTAATACAAATTGTACAAATAATCATGTATTAAGTTACATCTATAAAGAAAATCTGCATTAACTCACATAAGCATCAGTGCAGAGATATTTTGAAATGTACATCTCCTCTAAATGTACATCATTATGCACACATTGGAAGCAATATGAAAATAAAAAATAAAGCCTTCAAAATGGATTATCATAATGTTTTCCTTAGCAAAATGATGAATATCAGTTAAACAAAAGAAATTAATTTGATGTTGACAGTAGACAAAACTTCAAACCTTCCATTGTGAAGGAGCCAACAAACCGGAGGCCTTCTTAAGCGAACATATTTCAAAGCATCAATAGGTGTCATATTCTTGTATTCAATAATCCTTCAAGAAAAGATAAAATATGATATCATAACCTCTTAAAAAGTGAAGGTTACAAATCAACCACATTAACGAAATGAATGCTTAACAGGAAGTAAAGTTATTGAATCAGAGACAATTTAGTGAAAACATAAGGTTTACCAAATAGCATAAAACAATGGTGGTACTACGTCCCCTTCCAGCTTTGGCTCGTCTAATTTTTATTTGCTCCTTTGCACAAAGGGTTGTGGCGAAGCTCTCCATATCAACTATTAATCTCAGTTGGCAGTCTCTAGTGAATTGGTTTGACTGGTCAAATGTTAACCTCTCCACTATCCCAAGAGTTATTGCTTGGTTCCTTTGGGTGGCCAAGAATAAGTCTAAATTTGATGAAACTCATTTGTCCCCCCTTCAATTTTCTAGAAACTGCGGGGTTTCCTGCTGCAATTGACCAACCTTAAAGGTTTTCCTAACATTTTTTACCAGCTGGGGACTGTGAGGAGAAAGGATAATGGTATTGTCTCCACTGTTTTATGGCAAAACCTTGTTATTCCTTGGATTAAAATCAATACTGATGGTAGTTATTCTCAGAGTGAAGTTGGAATTGGTGGAGTGTTCAGAGATCATCTAGGGCACTGTCTACTTCACTTCTACTCTCCATTTATGGCCATGGATGCTTTGGAAGCAAAGGTTATTGTTGTTTACTAGGCCATCAAACTCTCCATCACGAGTAAGCTGATCTTCATCATGATTGAATCTGATTCTCAATTATTGATTCAGGTGTTACAGGATCAAATTAATAGACTTTGGCATACTACTCATTGGATTCAAAGGATCCAACAGTTGGCTAGACAGCTATCCATAACTTTTGCCTTTATTTCTAGGAGAGGAATAGACCTGCTAACTGGTTAGCTAGATTTGGTAGAATGAATGATGTTATTAGTATTAAAAGAACACCTTCCTCCTCCCTCTCTTTACTTTTCTTAGGGGATAAGTTGGGTATCTCTTATATTAGAACTTGTAATTTTCTGAAGTAATGGATTTGCTACCTTGTGTATTCCTACTATTATAGGTTTATACAAGTAGTTTTTGTTAAAAAAATATAAATATTAATGATGGCGTCGTTTTCCTTCCTGCTCGGTTCTGCTAGGGTTTCGTCTCATGGCGAACACTAACAACTGTTACGGCTTCGCTGCTTCTTCTCCGGCGTCTTCGTGCCTGATTCCGTTTCATCTCCCCGTCTTCCGGTCTCCTGAGTTTTTCCGGCTCTGAGACGCGGCTCATCTCCTCTCTTCCCATCTCGCGAGCTTTCTCGGATCTGCGACTCTTCTTTTCTTCTCGCAGGTACAGCTCGCAAGTTCTATGGCTCGTCTTCCCATCTCGCAGGTACAACTCGCGATTTCTACGGCTCCTTTGCTTCGACACAATTTTTCCCATGTTTATCAGTGATGCTTTCTTCTCTGTTCTTAACACCGCACCTCTATCTTTGAGGATGGCTTTGGACAGATCATATGCAGCTACCCTTGTGGGTGTTCGTGCCTCATGTACACCTAAATCATCCTCTTTCCCTTCTTCGTTTGAGTGGGCGGAGGAGATCAAGAAACTTGGTAGGAGGAATCAGAAGTCTACCATCTTTTTTACAGAAGCTAAAGGTATTCAATTTGCTTCCTCCTGATGTCTAAACTTTGTTGAGAAATTTCTATAGGATCATCCCATAATGGAGCTTATTCGTAAAGAATTTGAACTTATGCATCTTGTTGGGAAGTGAAAAATTAGACTATTAGATGGGAGACACATTCTTGTTCAAATTAATAATGAAGAAGATTACACACACTTCTTTGCTAGAAGGTTAATCTTGATTGATAATAGAGCAATAAAATTCTAAAATAGTATGTAGATTTTGACCCACAATCGGAACCACAAATTATTCCAGTTTTGAAATTTCATTATTTTTCTCAAGAAGTATTGTACTCTATTGCATCAGCTTATGGTAAGCCACTCAAGACAGACATTCCTACTTTTAATCTTTCTCGTCTATCTGAAGTCAGAGTATTTGTTGAAAGAGACATTACTTCTTCTGCTTTGAGGAAATCTAGTTGGGCACACAACACGATGGATATTGGCAGAAGGTAGAGATTGAACCTTTTTCGTTCATATTGTTTGAACTGTTGTACGTTCATCCGCTCCAGTTCTCAGCCCTACCTCAGACCAAAAAAGCAAAGTGCTCCGCTAGAGGCAGTGATTCCATCTCCTCATGATCAGCTCTAAGTTATTGACACTATTGATCATAAAAAATATTCACTCGAAGACGTCACTATCGCCGCAGACAATATGTCAACCATTTAGTCTCCACATAATATTGAAGTTCCCCCGGCTTTGAATCCTCCTATCATGGAGGCGAGGGAGATTCTTCAGACTTCGTCTACCCTAGAACCTATCACTGATATTACAAATGGAAATACTTTTGCTGCTTCACTACCGCCTCATCAGGTCCAGAAATATGTCAATGTTACTCAAACTCGTGGGGATCATGATGTGCAATGACCTACACCTGTCTGAACACCTTTAGACCAATCCATTGATCAGATGATTCAATTCTCAGATGATGAATGACAGGTCTACCCATTCAGGAGGAAGAAGAAGAATGGAGACTTACTTGAGCTCAGAAATCTTATGGATGATACTTTGGTTACTTCGGGTAATGGTACGCACCTTACCAATTTGTTAGCCGACTTCCTTCCAAGAACTAGAGACAAAGGGAGGACTAAAGTGGGACGTCCCTAGCACTTCTGCGTCTGTTGGTCATTTCTTGGTTTTTTATCTTTATGTATCTTTGCTTTATTGAGTTTTTGTGTGTACTGTATTATGTGAGTTGGACTTCTTTTATGCCCTCTCATACAACCTATCTGTATATTTTCTTCTTTATATATATATAGTGTCATGAGCCGTGGCTTGTTGGTTGGTGGGGTTCACTGTAAGTCCTCTTAAGTCACGGGTTCGATCCTCATTGGCGTTGGGTTTTCAAATATTTATGCATATGGCACGGGCTCTCATCATGGGAACTAGCGCATGGGAATTTGGTATTTGGGTCTCTGCCAAATACCGATTTCCTTTTTTGACTATATATATATATAATTAAAATATTAGATATCTTCCTCATAGTTAACATATTTTAGCGAAACATAAAGTACTTGGTCAAGAGTTCTTTAGATGAAATAATTTATTTTTGTTTGAAATATCTTATTTTGGTTTAAAATACCTTATATCTAGGGAAAAAGCTATTGTTAGGTACAGGAATTTTGAAAAGTGGGATGCAGGTTTCTGAGTAGTTGGTTTGGGTATTTATTTCGCAATTTAGAAGGCATGCTATTTTAGCTGCCACCCAAGCAATGACATTATTGTGGACTTTATTTTTGGAGTGTAAAAGTTTTCTATATGATATAAGTGCACGCATGTTGTGTGGTTAAGGATCAAGGTTGAAGATTTTATGCTAACTGGTGCTTATAGAACAAAAGTGTTAACTAATTAAATATCAACCACTTGATGCTTCTTCATTCTAACCATTGGTTAAAGCACAAGTGATTTTGATGTCCTAATTTTTGTAATAAAAATGTTGGCCTATTCTCCATTTTCTGAAATGAAAATATCAGTAACTTTGTTTAATTGATCAATTTTGTATCACTTTCTAGGGAGTGCATCATGTGGGAGCACTACCTATGTCCGCTGTAAAGCTGGAAGGGGACGTAGTACCACCAATGTTTTATATTATTTGGTAACCCTTATGTTTTCACAAAACTGTCTCTGAGTCAATAACTTTATTTTCTTTTAAGCATTCATTTCACTAATGCAGTTGATTTGTAACCTTCACTTTTTAGGAGGGTATGATATCATATTTTATCTTTTCTTGAAGGATTATGATAGACCTAGACCACTTTACTTTTTCTGATTGAATGCAAGAATATGGCACCAGTTGATGCTTTGGAATATGTTCGCTTAATAAGGCCTCGGGTTTTGTTGGCTCCTTCACAATGGAAGGTTTAAGTTTTTTATACTGTCAACATCAAATTAATTTCTTTCGTTTGACTGATATTCATCATTTCACTAAGGAAAACATTATGATAATCCATTTTGAAGGCTTTACTTTTTATTTTCATGTTACTGCCAATGTGTGCATAATGATTCATAAACACAAGTATGCTTTCCACTGACAGCCCATTTGCATACACTTTTTTTCTTAAAGTACACTCCACTCCTCTCGTTGCCTCAACATAGAAAATGCCTATTTTGAAGCAATCAACGAGTGGTGCAGACTTCTATCCATACCACCTTTAGAAGGTAGCTTGTTGTCATCATTTATGGTTGTTGTATTCTCATTTGAGGTTTATAATTGCATTTTCTTTTTGTTGATAGTCTAAACGTTTGAAGGGTTATAGTGTTGTGTGAATCTTGATAAGCATGCCTCAATTATGACTTTAAAAGATGAAAATGCAAGCTGCAGACAATGGAACATACCAGACACATAAAATGAAATTATTTCCTATCCATTATATGTTGGAGTATTACATATCCTATGTTGAAAACCCACATCTTTACGTGGGCTAGAGCACAAAATCTAAGTCTGCTTTGCGTAACCAGTTCTAGTTGTTTCCTTATAGGGGTTTATGTATTACATGCTTAGGTTGAGACAAAAAATGATGTGACAGTCAATTATAATCTGTTAGGACATTTGACGAGGTGCTGTCCTAAATTGGGTCAAAGGCTCTAACAGATTCTAGAGGTTGTGCAATACCACCTCAAAAAATTTTTGACTGACCGTGGGTAGTTGAAGCATTATGATTAGTGCTAATGCAGGTCAGACTCTCCAGAATGTCCATCTTAGAGTATATTCACTTTCACAATAAGAAGCTAAGTACTTCCCTAATGTTATCATTGATACATTTTAATTTTAAGAATTTTAACCCTTAGTACTTTTAATCATTATAGAATTCATGCCATGTCATTCATAAAACAAAATAAGAATTTAATTATATTAATAAGTTGACTCTTTTTTGTGTTAATAAGGCGACTCTAAATGTTATGCAATGATTTTAATGATAAGTATAATATTTTTTCATAGTATGTTGATAAGAGTATTATTTGATTTGGGAGCATCGCACCCTTTTATAGCTGAGGATTAAAGAAGTGATCTTAGGTCAGGCTACACAAGCTGAGGATTAAAGAAGATAGTGAAGGCGGCTTTCAAGTTCATATACGGGCGCTGTGAATTCGTGGTGATGCCATTTGGACTGACCAATGCTCCAATAGTTTTCGTGAATCTGATGAACAGAGTCTTCAGACAATTTTTTGGATACTTTCGTGATCAACTTTATGGATGATATCCTGGTATATTTAAGGGATGAAGCCAGCCATATCGATCATTTGCATGCCTTGCTACAAGTTTTGAAGAAGAATACACTACGTGCCAAATTTTGGCTTACAAGTATGAGTTTTTTTGGTCATATTATCAATGGAGATGGCATATCTCTAGATTATATCAACATTAAGGTGATTGCAAATTGACCAAGACCTACGATTGTACTGAAGTAGGAGCTTTCTTAGTCTGGTTGGGTAGCACAAAGGATTTAGATTACTTGCCATTATCAAGTTTAATGTAGAAGACAATGAAATTTGAATGTTAGATTATTTTAAAGAGGCTTTTTAGAAGCTGAAGGCTTAATGTTTGCTCCATTTTTTATCGTCCTTTCAGGTTCTGATGGGTTTCAGATTTTCAGCGATGTTTCCTTGAGGGGTTTAGGATGTGTGCTAATGCAGCATGGAAGAGTTATTTTATGTGCATCACGACAATCGAAGAATCATGAAAAGAACTATTTCATACATAAATTGGAGCTTGCAGCAGTTGTTTTTATACTTAAAATATGTAGAACTATTTGTATGGAGTTTGGTCCGAGGTTTTTACTGACCACGTGAGTTTAAAGTATATTTTTATACATAAAGAATTAAATCTATGGCAGAGGAGATGTCTATTGTTTTTTAAAGTATATGATTTGGATTTTAGTACCATCTGGGATGGCCAATGTGGTTGCAGATGCGCAGAATAGGAAAACTTCTTGTAATTTAAATTATTTATTTACTCAGCAGGAGCTATGACTTAAAGGCTTAGAGAAGTTGAAGTTATCAATAATTGATTATCTTAATGATGATAAGGTTCAATTAAATCAACAGTGTAGTCCACTTTGAAAAGCAAAATTGACGATTCATTACCCAAAGATAGCAATGTTCATAAAATCTTGAAACAAGTTAAGCTAGGCGGTTTGGAGTGGTATGTGTTAGATTTGGATGGCTTAATGTGGTATAAAGATAAGGTTTATGCTCCAGATGTTGATGGTTTGATATAAGAAATTCTGGATGATGCACATTTATCCGGTTATATATTTCATATACGATGTAATAAAATGTATCATAACCTCAAGGAAACATTTTGGTGGCCAGGATTGAATAGAAGTGTGACAGATTTTGTGGCTAAGTGTTCTTAATGTTAGCTAGTAAAGGTTGAACATCAACGTCTTGGAGGTCATTTTCAACTTTTACCTATTCTAGAGTGGAAATGGGAGGGCTTGCGATGGATTTTTGTGATTGGGTTGCCTAGATCATGTCAGAGTAGTGATACTATATGGGTAATCGTCAAAAGATTGACTAAGGCTATCCATTTCATACCCATTGTACAAAAAGATCTAATGTAGAGGTCAGTTAAGTTGTATAGGGATCAAATTGTGAGATTGCATGAAGTGTCAAAGTCTATTATCTCCGAGAGAGATGAAAGCTTACTTCCAAATTGTGCAAGAAGGTTGATAAAGCTTTGGGCAGCTGATTGACTTTTAGCCCAGCCTTTCACCCTCAGACAGACGATCAATCAAAGAGGACTATTCAGACTTTGGAGGATATATTAAGGTATGTATTCTTGATTTGGTGGATGATGGAAATCACACATACTTTTAGTAGAATTTGCTTATAATAACAGTTATTAGATCGGCATTGGGATGACTTCATATGAAGCCTTGTATGGAAGGAATTGCACGACACCTTCATGTTGGGCTAAAACAGGTGAAAGAATGATCATTGGAGCTTATTTGATTAATGATGCTATTGAGAAGATGAGACTGATTAGAGATGAATTGAGGGTAGTTCAGGATAGATAGGAAATATTACGATGCTAAGCACGGATCTGTTGCATTTGAAGTGGGAGAGTGTGTTTTTATCAAAGTTAGTCCATTGAAGGGTATGCAAGAAAACAATAAAATTAAGCCCCAGATTTATAGTCCATTACAGATTGGCCTTAACAACTCATATGCAATGAGCACAAAATATTTTCCACATTTCTTCACTCACAAAATATATTGCAGATGAGTCTAGTAGGGTGATAGCAGACTTAATTGATATTCAGTCTGATTTGACTTATATTGAGGAGTTTGAAAGAGTATTGAATTATGATATGAAGAAACAGTGAAATAGAGAAATCCTATTTTTGAACGTTTTATGGAAACACGAATCAGAAAAAAATGCAAATTGAGAGAGTATCTGAGATGCAAGAAAGATATTCACTATTTTTTATTTGAGATATGTTTACTTTTATGATTATTTTCAAAATTTGAGGTCAAAATTTTTATAAGGACTGAAGATTGTAGTAACTTACTTTTAAGTGTTAAATAAAAATAAGAATGTGTCCGTTTGGAAAGATGCACATTTTTGCGATTAATTAATGATTAAGTCCACATTTAACGAATAGGGAGGGAGTAAAGACAATGAAGGAGGGGAAGAGATAAAGAGTGGGAGTCACTAGTTTTGTGCGTAGGAGACAATGTCATGCCCTAGATGAAGAAAGAAGAAGTCGACGCTACCACTTGCTACGAGTCAACTGGAGTTGTCGAAGCCGACAGTGCTACTGTGATTGCACTGTCGGGTTGAGTTGCAGGCGTCAAGAATGAAGTTATGCCGTCTTCGTGTGCAGAGGAAGTTGTGACTGAAGGCAGAACTCTGTGTACGTTAAGGTTATCGAGTCCCGCGAAGGAAGAGTTTTAACCCGTATTGTGCTCGTGTGTGTGCAGAGGAAGAGGAGGAGGAAGACGACGCGTGCGTTGCTTGGGGTCGAGTTGAGGCTGAAGAAGGAAGAAGGAACTTCGTGGATGCAAAAGAGTCGAACGCGTGGCCAGAGCTAGAAGACCACGGAAGGGAGTTTGTGCGGTGTTGGGTTGAATGAAGAATCGAAGGTTTGAAACATAAATCTTCATATTTAAATTAAGTTAATTAATCAAATGGTATATATATATATATATATATATATATATATATATATATATATATATATATATATATATATATATATATATATATATATATATATATATATATATATATATATGT
>JXCR01102953.1:15242-31323 GCA_002079205.1 Phalaenopsis hybrid cultivar
ATATATATATATATATATATATAATGTTAAAATAAAGTTTAATTGAATGAGGAAGTTCTTGGAATTAGGGAGATATAATTTTGAGAATGGGGGAGAAAGAGAAGACTTGTGTAAAGAAGCAAGCCTAATTTTAAGGTAAGAAATTGTTAATTGATTTATGTGTCAATTTAATAATGTCCTTAGATATATGTAAGTATTTATTTTAGAATAAGATTCTTATATTCATATGCACATTTAATTAATATAGGTGATAATCAAAGAAGTTAGTGGAGGAATAAGTATTTCAGAAGTTTCTTGAAAGCAAATCTGACTTTTTTTTTTTTTTTTGCATTAAATTGAGGTTTTATTAAAGGAATAATTACTTTATTAAATAGTTTAAAATGATTATTTCATTCAGGTCTTGCAATTTAAAAGTTTGAATTATGTTTCATAAATGAGAAGAAATGACTGATCAATAAAAATATACTTTTAAAGTATTTTAATTGATCTGAAATGTCAAATAAAAGTTTGACATACAGAATTATTCTTAGATGATATTTAAAGGGAATGTGATGCACTTGTGCATGATAAAAGAAATAGTAAAGATATATCTTAAGGTACCTACATGTATAATTTTTGTGGTAACTTGAGATACATTTTTAAGGATACATTTGGGTACGAAGACAATCTTGTTAGACTCTTAAATTGATTAAAAATGATTTATTAAAGTAAAACGACAAGGGATAAAATTAAAGTGAATTGCATTTTCTTTTGGTAATTCATGCATAGCATTGACATAATAATTTAATACATAATCAGATTGTAATTGCTCACTAGTCAAGCTTACTGTGGAATCTAATTCTCTTTCAAAAAAAAAAAAAAAATTATAGGTTGGCATGTCTTGAAGGAGAGATTTGATTTATAGGATGAGGATCACTGTTACTAGGTACTTATGATGATAGTTTCTTTGTATTATCTTCTTCAGATAGTAGTATTTTGTTAAGTAGCTATTTTAGATGTCTTCAGAATATGTTATTATTTCTGTATGATTTATTTTTGTTTCACTTTATGGATTTTAGTGACTTGTTTATTATATTGGATGATTTAATAAATTTGTTAATAGTTATTAATTGTTTACACCATTCAAACACAGTTCCCGACTTAGTTAATTCATGCTGTGTCATTATCTCTGATTTAAGCAAGGTTGTTAGCATATGATTCCTGCTTAGTGTGTTTCTTTGCGCTTGATTGAGAATTGATAACTACAAAACTTAAAGTGAGCTAAGGCTATTTTAAGGTTGACCACAAGTGAGTTAATATTAGCTCTATCAGGAACTAGGACATCAAACTAGGTTTAATCGTATTGCCTTTATAAGATAACCTAAATTTGCAATGTTAACTGTGATTTAAGCAAGGTAATTAACATATGGTTCAAGTTTAGAGTGTTTGTTAGGGCTTAATTGAGTATTGATTTAACTTCAAAATTGAAATGGTTGGCTCGTGGTTGTCCTTGGGTGAGTTAAAGTTAGGCCTATTAGGAACTAGTGACCAACCTAGGTTTAATCCTATTGTGCGTATAGGATAAACTGATCCCTTACAGCACATGCAGCAATGGGCCTGGGTCGTAGGCATGAAGGAACTTTTGGGGAAAAAGTGAATCCATTTACATAGATACCACCCAATTCTTATGTATTTTTAGGCCTAACATCTAAAATTTCTTTTTTTTTTTTTTTAATTTTGACGGGCATTTGCATGCCACCACCCAACTTATGTATTTGTATTTCTAAAATCTAAATTTTATTTTATATTATTTTACATTTCACAGTTTCATGAATATCTTGTATTTATCTTATTTATTTACTTAATGTATGTTTTATTTTAATAATTTATTTTATATGATTTTAATCAATTATAAATTTTTGTTGGATTATTTAAAAATTATGCTCATCAAAGAGACACACACGCACAGACGCACATGTTTTAATTTTTTTTTTAGTTTGCGTCTATTTGTATTTTTTTGTTGGGGTATTACTGTATTTGGTATCGTATGGGTAGGGTGCCTCTGTTGGTCCCGCTCATACAAATTTTATGTATCTTTTGATTTCAATAAAATCCGCCTTTAGGCTTTATATATAAACATGAGCAAACAAATCTTTGTTCGTATTCAGTTCGTTTATAAATTGAATTAAAAAAATTGTTCTTGTTCAGTTTACTTGTTTAATGAACGCGCTGAACACGAGCCATACAAGAGCTGTTCATGAACGAGATGTTTGGACAATCCTAGGTGGGCATCTCAACAATCAAATTGGGTCAGGTGTAGGCTAAGTTAACCAACGATAGTCTAGACCTACCTAGATTAATGTGCTTGAAGCGTATGCCTATGCTAGTTATGCCTTTGTAGTGCCATTAGATCCAGAATAGCTTAGCGAAATTAGTCTAGGTTAGGTTTTATTAAGATATAGCCTTGGTCAAACATTGGATTTCATGGGATCTGCTCGTTGTCTAGGCCTTATGGTCAGTTATATGTTTATTGTGGGGTTTCTAGCAAGTGAAGCCTGCAGCTGATTAAAGTAACAAGCCTCACTGTTAGTTTCACAACAGAAGAAAATTCATTACATTGAGGGGTACCATGCTACAACTAAGTGGTATTGATGGACGTCAAAGAGTCAGCTTGGAGATGTTCAAGGCGTGGCAGTAAATCCTTTTCTAGGAGACGCAATTTGATGTTGAATTCTTTTTCTACAGCCATGGAAAGATGTACAAATTCAATTTAAATTGCTTTTGAATGCCCTTTTTTGTAATTTGATTGTGGCATTTCTTTTTTTTCTTAATTGGTTTTTTTGGACATCTTATTTTCAATAATTTATTTTGAAAAATCAAGAAAAAATTTTAACGATTTAGAATATATCCCAAATTTAACTTCACTCAAATTTTAACCGAATCAATTTTATAAAGTTCTAGGCATTAAAATGATCAATATTATACATAATGCTATATATAAATTATAAACAGGTTAAAGATATAAAAATCGGAAGTTTTATGTTTAACTAAACTTAATAACCCTTAATAACCCCTCATAAACCCCACTTTACTGTTCCATCAATATTATTTATAATGCTATATATAAATTATGAATAGGTTAAAGATATAAAAATCAGAAGTTATATGTTTAACTAAACTTAATAACCCCTCACAAACCCCACTTTACTATTCCCAACCAACTCACTAGGGATATTTAGCGTTGGGCTGTGTCAAATGGGGGATCATCAATCCAGAACCTTCGCATTTCTTCCTTCTCTCTGCTCTCGGTTGCGCTCAATAAGAGCTCCTGCGAGAAGGCTACGATTGTGGAACTATAGTACAAGCATGATCGCAGCACAACTACGACCTGCAGAGTCGCGAGCAAAAGAGGCGAGCAACCCGCAGAGTGCCGCAACTCGCTGTTTAGGCTTCTGGGACAAAATCAGTGAGTACGAAACACTCTTTTGCGCTAATTGAATCATTTCTTTCCTTCCTCCTTTTTTTTTTTTAGATTTACCACAAATTGTGCATCCTTTTGTTTCCTGTTGTCGTATCAGAGACAATGTCATGTTGGAAGCGAAGAAGTTGGTTTATGAACTTCCATAAGGGTCTTAAGCGACCAAAACAACGAAGATAGGAAATGATTGAATTGATAAGAAGAGAGAAGAAGATTTGGCTGCCTTGAAGAATGGCAGGTTGCTGTGAAAGCTATTTAAGGTACGTTTAGGCTAATGAGTTATATTTTGAGTTAAATTACTTTATAAAGCCAAGATATTATGAAATCCTTAGATATTTAAAAATTTCAGGTTATTTACTCGAGGCGGCAGGTTCAATGCGAGCGTGTAGAAACTAGTGGCACAGAGACTACATTAATTCCTGGTAAAACAATCCAATGCTAGTTTAAAAAGAATAATTTGATTAAAGAAAATTTCTTTAATTTTAAAATTTATTTTTTGTTCTTTAGGTTATTAATATTAACATAAATGTACTTAAAATTAAGAATGCAGCGTGGCAACCATGATGAGTAATTATGTTATCAAATTTTAATAATTTTTTTCATTTCACAATATATGTTGATTACATGTATTCTTTAGTTCAGCTAGATTTCTAATATAACGAATTCTTCATATTGTTAGATTAAAAAGACATGCATATTAAAAAATAAAGATATGATATGCATGAAAGATATGAATATAATGATTGATATGTATGATAGACATGAAATATGAGATATACATTAGATAAGAGATGAATGATATGAGAGATGGATGATATGAGAGATATATATGATGAATAATTACACGAAAAAGTAATTATGTATGTTAGTAGATGAATGAAGATGCCTAAAAGAATGTATGTTATGAAAAATGAAATAACTTATATATGACTGTTTGTATATGCATGTTAAAAGAAGTTCACCCCCTAATGATACAGACAGAGGATTCACTTATACTTGCACGTGCAATTTTTCTATCACACCAAACAACAGTGATGTTTAGATTACTAACCGTTGTGTTGTCTGAAGAATATCGGCTAGGGTTGAGTATACAGAGTTTACATCTGTAGAAAATTTTGATGTTTAGATCGTTAACCGCTGTGTCGACTGAAGAATATCAATTGGCTGTAGATAAGTGTTTTTTACCTCAGATAATTGTGATGCTTAGATCGCTAACCGTTGTACCAATGAGATAATATCGGGCAGGGTTAGATTTTATTGATGGTGATTCTCAAAGGGATATATATGTATGTAAAGAGTATAAACTAAAAGTAAAATCAAAATAAATGCATACAGAGGCTTTGGATTATGTTATGAGTGAAGGTCATTGATACTTGGGTAAGTATAATAAATAATGTCTTATAGAAATATAAAATTTGACCATTTTTTATGATTTTTAATAAAGATATGAAAGACCAACATGTATATTAATTTCTTTTCTTAGATTACTATAGTTTAGAAGTCTGATTACTACTATATTATCTTTTGATAACTCATTATGTTGTTTTAATTTTTTTTTAAGTACTAAAACTCTTAAACAAATTGAATAGAAAAATAACAAATGTGTACAAGAGGCGAAAACAACAATTAGAAGGTAAAAAACTTCTACTTGTTAATTTAATAATTTTCTTTAGTGGCTATCTCATAATTTTTTTTAATATTAAATTGTCAGTTATAAAAATAGAATAACAGAGATTATTTTCATCGTCCGACCTTACGTTTCTGTTTTGGTTAATTCTAGGCCATGAGCCGTGTCGTGACATGAAATGTGAATGGTTTTTAAACAATGAAACCCATAGCTGAATCTATTAAAATGTACGTTAAGGTTCTGCTAAAGGTACATTGTAAATTCATGTAATATACGAAGGAATAGGGAAACCAAAACAATAGATGAAAGAGAAAACGACGAAGCGAAGGAGACGAAATGAAGGGAGAGGAAGCGAGGCGTCTGAAGTCTAGGAGACAACTAGCCCTATAAATAAATACGAGAGCAGGAACTAACTAGGAGAGCTAGAGCCGCGTGCAGGTGGTTCGATCGAAGAAGAGTCAAACCCTAGCTGCTCGTGTGTAGAGGAAGAAGCGGAACAACAAGAAGAATAGTCGAGCTACATCGTGTGAGGAGGCGGCGACATCGTAGGTTCTCGCGTGTACTGATCGGCGAGGAAGAAGGGCAAGCGACCGCGTGTGGGAGGAAAGAGTCCCTTCCATGCGGGTGCTAAAGCTGGGCAGATTTCTTAAAGAGTTAGGGGTAATTGATTAAATAAATAAATATGAGATAAATTATTTAATTTGTAATAAAATAATAAATATAAATGTCGTTCTTATTTTAGGCATTCAAATTTAGGGGAGTCACGTCAAGGCAAAATAATCAGCATCGAGATGAGTATTTTTACTTATAAATTAAAGTAATAATGTTTTATTTCTTCTAAATGCAGCGCATTAGATTGTCATTAGTCGAGTATTTTCTTACTACAATTAGAATATGATTATTCTGTTTTATCATTCAATCTGATTTTCTAGAAATGAATATGAATGATTTGCATAGTTGTACTCGTGATTTTTAAAATGTAAATGAAATGATTTATAGTATGTTTGTATGTTTATGATTGACTATGATGAAGTCACTTCTTGATGGTATTAATGGGAAAACACTAAAGGAATAGAGGAAGATGAGGCAACTGATCAGAAGCTTAAAAGACAAGTCACACTATAAATAAACATGAGATGCAAGAACTTCTGGGGGAGCTAGAGCCGCGTGAGGATTCAATCAAAGAAGACTCGAACCCTAGCTGGTCGCGTATAGAGGAAGAAGAGGAACGACAGGAAGAATAGTCGAGTTGTGTCGTGTGAGGAGGTGTTCTCGCTTGCAGTGACCGGAGAGGAAGAAGGGCAGGCGATCATGTGTGGGAGGAAAGAGACCCTTCCGTGCGGGTGCTAATGTCGGGCCGATTGTTTAAAGAGGTAGGGGTAATTGATTAAATAAAATAAAAAATGAGACAAACTATTTAATTTGTAATAACATAATAAATATGAATATCGTACTTATTTCAGGCATTCAATGTTAGAGGAGTTGACATTAAGGCAAAATAATCGGCATCGAGGTGAGTATTTTACTTCTATATTTTGTTAATAATATTGTTTTTCTTCAAAATCACTCGCATTAGAATGTCATTAGTCAAGATTTTTTGTTACTGCAACTAAAATATTATTATTCTCTTTTATTATTCAATCATGTCATCTGACAATGAATGTGAATGATTTGCGTAGTTATAATTATTAACTACACATGCATGTTAATGGGTGATTTTTAGAATGCAAATTAAACGATTTATAGTATATTTACATATGTTTGATTGATTATGATATAGTCACATGTTGATGGTACTAGTGAGGGAATAATAATGTTTCCGTGCACATAAATGGAAAAAAGATATTGATATTGAAGTACTTTAAGTGATACAAATTTTTAGACTATGCTTTTGTTACAGTAGTATAGCGATGAAATGATATAGATATATATTTGATATTACATCTTTGAATAACATGCTAAAAGTTTATTTTGATTTATAAAAAAACTAAGCTGACACGTATATTGTTCTTTTTCATTGTATTGTTATAGTTTAGGAGTATGAGTATTTTCTGGCTTATTTAGATCATTATTATTTTCAAAATAACTTTTCAGTTTAATTAAGTGATAAGAAGATCAGCGAAAAAAAGGAAAATGTTTATAGAAGACACGAACAACTAATAGCAAGGTAAATTTAAATATGTTGTTTTAATTAAATTGATCGATTACTCTTTCATCTATTAATATTATAGAAAATAAATAACGAAATTTTTATTTCACACCGTCGGATTGTTCGTTCCCGTCTTGGTTAATTCTATGCCCCGGGTCGGGTTAAGACTCCCTCATTATCCAAATTTCTATGCTTCTTTTATTTGCATCAAAATGTTGACATCAATTTTATAAGAACTCCAATTTGATACCCATAGACAAGACATGTCTTGAGCCACCTACACCAACTTAGCACCATGATCATTAAATTCTTCTTAGGAGGAGGTCTACCAACATTCACCTCTTTAAACCCATCTAGGGTCCCCAAAATTGTAAAAATGGGATTGATCCCTAATATGCCCTCTTTGGGCTCAGACCATGATGACATCCCAAAATGATCAGATCAATGATGACAAACCCTGATTTAGTCAACCTTGGACCCAATGGTCACCACATTTGACAATTTGGTCAACCCTAGACCCAATGGTCACCACATTGACCATTTGGTCAACCCTAACCCTAAATTGGTCAAAATGAACCATTTGGTCGACTCTGATTGGTCAAAATGAACCATTTGGTCGACCCTGACACCAAATTGGTTAAGATGGACCATTTGGTCAACCCTAACACCAAATTGGTCAAAATAGGTCAATTGATCAACCTTCTAATCCAATTGGTCAAACTTGATCATTTGGTCAATCTCATTACCTGATTGGTCAACTCTGGTCAAACTGATCAATTCTGAAGCCCATTGGTTTAGACATGGTCAACCTCATGAGTTTGAACTAATTAATTAAATAAGTTATTAAAATATCTCAGAAGGGGCCTTAGCCCAAGTGGTCTACATGAAGGCCCAAGCCCAAAAGCATCTCCTTCACCCATGACACATGGGTCATCCATGACCCATAAACCTAATAAGACACATTAAATGCATGGATTTCATGAAGCCACATAGCCTAGCCATCATTTTTGACTTGGGTCAAAAGTCATTATGAAGGGGAAAGTGACATGGCACCATGGAAAAAATCCACAAAATGCACTTTGAGATGAGGTGGGTTGGTTGGATTAAAACTTTGCCAACATGCCCGTCCACCTCATTAGCCCACCAATAGGATAGAAGCCCCACCCTAGCCACTTCCTACACCATACTTGGGCTCATCTTGGCTTAGCCATTGAAATGGGGGAAAGGATAATCCCTAGCTGAAATTCTTCTCGCATATCCTCCTTGAGCTTCCTTGCACCACCTCCCACATCTCCCAATCAGTTCTAAGCTCATTTGCCACCTCTAATGTCTATTTAAAAGGCTAGGCCGAGAGCACCAGAAAAAGTAATGACATATAGAAGCTCCAAACTACCGACATCCAGAAGCAATTTTGCTCCTCACATGCTAGGCAGTAAAACCCCCATAAATTCAGCCTCTGAAATCTCATAGAGAGCTCTAATTTTGGAGTAGAATCCAGGGCAAATTTCAGATTTGACACATACCTATTCAAAACTCCAACCTAAGTCTTCCCCAAGCTCTAAGAAGAACTACCCAATCAAAATTAGCCCTTCCCGCACACTCCAACCTACTGCTGGATGAAACTGTGCGACCTTTTCATCAAGGATATAGCTAGGCTCAATCTCACTCCAAAATAAGCTAAGTAGGAGCTTCACAAGTACATAACGACCAATCTAGAGAAGCTCGATTGAGGTCTCACCTCTCAAGACCAGGTATGAGCTTCTAACCCTAATTTTAAGTTCAGTTTTCAGACATTGTGAAGAGAACCATCACACCATACTCATATAACCACACAATACTCATATAACCGTATGGATGTGTTCTCCTTGCTTTGATGATGTTTTTGAAACAAATTCCATAAGATTCTGTTAGGAATTAAGGAAGAAATTAGGGTTTAATAGTGAACAGTGCTTGGTTAATCGTCACGTGGGGACGATGAACTGATGCCGTCCATTTCCGATACATTTCAGTGTATAGGAAATGGACGACAGTGATTCGTTCGTACCAGTAGATCGTCCATACAAAAGGGACGAAACCGCAGACCACGCAAGCTGACACGCATAAAGCCCCGCAAATTGGAGCCCGTCACGTGTAATTTCCTTGCGTCTGATGATGATATGGCGCCGTGTCAGATAATCCTTAAGTTAAGATTTAATAATAACTTCAAAAATTCATAACTTTTTAAAGAAAAATCACAAAACATAATAAAAATATCACTGGATTCAGAAAAATGAGAAGAAAATTATGAAAATGAAAAATGAAATTAAAGAATTATATTTAATTTTTAGTTAGTTAATTACTCTGTGGAGTAATTTAATTATTATAAATTTTTTATAAATCCAAAAATTATGAAATTTTTAGGGATCAATCCTTACACCCTTGGGAACATTCCATCATTTTTCCACGGCCATGAAAAATCCCTAAAGCCAAATTTACCAATTTTCACCAAATTTTATAATTATTTTAAAAAATAATTAGAAAAAATCAAAAAATCAGAAATTGGCTAGAAAATTTAGGGTGATATATTTAAACCTTAAAATGACAATTTTTAGCCTCTGAAAAATTTAAAGTGACATTTTTGCTTAGGGTTAAAATTGTAAATTTTAAAATTTACATATAAAACCATAAAATCCCTTATGCTTGGATGTATGCTATGAATGACTAATAGGGTAGACTTAATCCTAGTCCTTAGGTTTAATTTCCAAAATTAGACTTAGGGTGAACCTAAACCCTAACCAACGTTGGGTTTAGTCACCCCCTAAACCATTAGGTCCAAACCAGATGGACCTAAATCAGAATTCCAACCCCTGGGTTCATCCCAAATGAACCCACATCATACTTAGGTTCAACCTACATGAACCTAAGTAAAAAAGGAAAATCTTTGGGTCTAACCTAAATTGATACAAATCAAATATAGACACCTAGGTTCAACCCAATTGAATAGGTTGTACCCAAACCAAACTAAATCAAAATCCAATTAGGTCTGATCTCAATTAGACATAATTATCCTTAAGTCTTAATTACATTAGGCTTAAGTAATCTTTAAATCCTAATCATGCCTAACCCCAATTAGACCTAATTAACCCTTAAACCTTAACCACATTGAGTTTAATTGACCTATAAACCATAATTAGGGCTAACCCAAATTAGACCTAATTAATTTAATTAAACCTTACTAACATTAGGTTTAATTAATCCCTAAATTATAATTAGATCTAACCCAATTAGACCTAATTAACCAAATTAAAACTTACTTACATTAGGTTTAATTAACCTTAAACCTCAATTAGGTATAACCTAAATTAGACCTAATTAATCTAATTAAACCTTACTTAAATTTGGTTTAATTAACCCCAAAACGTAATTAGGTCTAACCCAAATTATACCTTATTAATCTTCTTAAGCATTAACCACATTAGGCTTAAGTGACATCTAAACCATAATCAGGTCTAACCTTAATTAAACTTAATTAATCTAATTAAATCTTACTTACATTAGGTTTAATTAATCCCTAAACCATGATTAGGTTTAACCCAAAAGACCTAATAAACCTAGTTAAACCTTACTTACATTAGGCTTAATTAACCTTAAATTTCAATTAGGTTTAACCCAAATTAGACCTAATTAATATAATTAAACCTTACATTAGGTTTAATTAACCGTAAACTCTATTTAGGTCTAACCCTAATTAGACCTAATTAATCTAATTAAACCTTACTTACATTAGGTTTAATTAACCCTAAACGCTAGTTACACCTAATTAATCTAATTAAATCATAATTACATTAGGTTTAATTAATGATAAACTATAATTAGGTCTAACCCTAATTAGATTTAGTTAATCTAATTAAAGCTTACTTACATTAGCTTTAATTAACCATAAACCCTAATTAGGTCTAACCCAAAATAAACTTATTAAACCTAATTAATCCTTACTTACATTAGGTTTAATTAACACTAAACTCTAATTAGGTCTAACCCTAATTAGACCTAATTAAACTTATTAAACTTTATCTATATTAGGTTTAATTAACCTTCAAACCTAATTAAGTTTAATCTTAATTAGACTTAATTAAACCCTTAAACCTTAACTACATTAGGCTTAAGCAAACCTAAACCATAATTAAGTCAAATCCTAATTAGACTTAATTAATACTTTAAGCCTTAACTACATTATACCTAAGTCAACCAAAATCTTAGATTCAACCCAAATTGAACCTAAGCCAACCAAAATCTTAGATTCAACCCAAATTGAACCTAAGTCAACTTAAACCTTAAGTTCAACCCAAATTGAACCTAAGTCAACCTATACCTTAGGTTCAACCCAAATTGAACCTAAGTCAACTTAAACCTTAAGTTCAACTCAAATTGAATTTAAACCAACTTAAAACCCAGGTTCAACCTAAATTGAACCAAAATCAACTAAAACTTTTGGTTCTACCTTAATTGAACCTAATTGAGTTTGAACCCAAGGTTCAACCTCAAATTGAATCTACTTCACATTAAAACTTAGGCCCCAACTAAATTGGACCTAAATCATCTCAAATCTTAGATTGTACCTAAATTGAATCTAAGTAACATCAAATTTTAGGTCCTACCTAAATTGGACCTAAATCATCCTACCCTAAATTGAATCTAAATCACATCAAACCTTATGTCTTACCTAAATTGGACCAAAATCATCCCATACTTTAGGTTTTACCTAAATTAAATCTAAATGACATCAAACCGTAGATTTTACCTAAATTAAATCTAAGTAATATCAAAGTTTAGGTACTACCTAAATTGGATCTAATCCATCTTGTATCTTAGGTTCTACTTAAATGAAATCTAAATGACATCAAGCCTTAGAGTCAACCCCAAATTGAATCTAATTCACATTAAACCTTAGGTCTTACCTAAATTGGACCTAAATCATCTCAAACCTTAGATTTTACCTAATTTGAATCTAAGTAATATCAAACTTTAGGTCCTACCTAATTTGGATCTAAGCTATCCTCTACCTTAGGTTCTACCCAAATTGAACCTACATGACCTTAAAACTTTAGGTTCTACATAAATGGAACCTATGTCACTTCATAATGTTACGTTCCACCTACATTGAACCTAAAACTTAAAACCTGACAAATATCAAACTCAGAATTAAACCTCCTTTAGGTTCTACCCACATGGAAGCTAAATCTTAAGTCTAATTTTTCAGATTTTAATCAAATTTTCATAGGTCGAACCGACATCAGACCTAAAATAAATAATATAGTGACTAAAAATGATGATTCAATTTCACATCTGAATTTACCCGACATAAATAAAATGAAATTCTTGAAAAAAATACAAATGACATAAAATGCATTTTAAAAGACATTAAAACTTAAACTTGAACTTAAAAAATGCAACTAGGTTTAAGAAGATATTTTAGAGGATGTAATCTATGGTTGCTAACAAAATATCTTTCAGCTATTTGTGGCTAATCAAACCGCAAGCATATTGACATGGGACGACGGAACCATGGGATCTTGATCGGGTCATCCCAAACAAAAAATAAATGACAAAAAAAATAAAATTCAATTAATAAATCGTAAACAACCTAAAGTTTTTCAACCCCTAAAATCCGAATAAGACATTAAAATTTAAATTGAACCCTAATGAACAAAGATCACCGAATACAACTTGAACATCCGTGTTCATATCTACGAAGATCTCTTGGACGACACAATTTGTGGTTGCTGATAAGAATCTTCCGATTCTATTTTAAATACCTTTCGGACTAAGTAGATCTGAATACCCTTACGACCCCGGGACGATGGAGCCAAAGACTTCTTGACCGAGTCGTCTAAAAATTATTCAACCAACTAAATTGACAAATTAAAACATGATTTCATGGCTAATTGTTTTTTGTTTTGCAAGTTTGCTGAAGATAAATTACGCTTTGGATTTACTTTGAATGTTATTAGAGTGTGTTAACTTTGTTTTGCAGGGATGACATTCTGAAGTAATAAAACAAAATAATAAAACAACAACAAAATATCTACGAAGTTCTCTTGGTGAACCTCAAGACAACCAAACAACAACAACAAAACAAAATGACATAAACAAAACAAAGCAATAAAACAAAATAATAAAACAAAACGATAAAAACAAAAACGACAAAACAAAATCTTTAGGGTAGAATTGGATTCTTAGAAACCTATTACCTTATGCTTAAACATTGATGTTTCTTTCCTTGACCTTGACACTTAAATTTAACTGAGAACAAATGTTAGTCTTAATCAATAGTTTTCTTGAGTAGTTTTAACTACTTAAGATGTAATTAACTTTAGGAGCTTCTTCTTATAGGAGTATTGAAGAACTCAGAATAGTTATTGTACCTAAATCTCTGGCTATGAAACTTTCATGTGGTTTTCTTTACATGAGAAGCTCAGAAATCAAACCTTTTTGAATTCTCTATAAACAAAACCACTACGACATTTTCTTTTGTTTTCTATTTTTATTTGCCCTTTTCCTCTTTCTCCAAGTTACTTAACTTCTTAAGGTTATTCATGTGATCTAAAGAGAACAAGTCATTTGAAGAATAGGGCAATAAAATAGATAAACAGAGTGGCGACTCCTTTCGACGACAACATCAACCAACGACCCGAATGAAGGGAATTGGCGGCAACGGCAACACGTTCCGGTGGGGACACAGAAGTTAACCAAGTTGTTTTTCCTAGTGCTGCTTAAAACTGTATCCATGTTACATATGTAGCTAGCATACATTAGCGAAAAACTAAAATTTCAAATTTTATTTTATTCGTCTAGTTATCTATTTTAAATTTTAATTGTATGTAGCATTGGATCTTTAACATTCATATTTAACACGCCACGCCCCCAGGCAACGGAAAATATTTGCGTACATAAGACTTACGCAACGCTGCGTACGTCCAGGGGTTATTCAGGGGGTACAGGGGGGTTATATCAGGGTTATACCCAGCTGTAACCCTTCTGTAACATCTTTGTAAACTACCTGAAACCTACAAATGAGTTCTGCGCTTCTGTAATTTCATGAGTACAAATAAGTTACACAAAAGTTACAAGAGAGTTACATAGAGGTTACAGGGGGGTATAACCCGGATATAACCCCCCTGTACCCCCTGAATAACCCCTGACGTACACAGCGACGCGTACGTCTTATGTACGCAAATATTTTCCCCAAGCAGCAGAGTAATTTAAAGAGCGTAACTCAATTAGCTAAAAAAAGTGTAGCAGTCATATAGCGTGGGGGTGCTTCTGTTATCTAAAGTCGCATTGTAAGAGAACTATATTTTCTTTTAGATTTAAAATCTTTACACATCCAAAATTCGTGTTCCTCTAGAGGTAATCAGGGCTTTTTTTAAATGAATTACTGGACAAAATATATACTTGTGAATTCGAAATCACTCGTTTAACAATGATTTTGTGAACACTGTAGTGCACGATCCCACTTGGTCTTGTTCATACTGTAAGACATGCCTGCCTACCTATCCCTTCTGAGCTTTTTGTCTGGGGACTTGCGTAGGCTGTTCAAGAATATTAGTAAGAGAGGATCAGAATTTCCAGTCCTGCAGAGCTGCCCGCAGAAAAGTTTGCCTGTAGGTGATACCGTCCTGATAACTGAAGCTGACCTTGAAGGGTATGCAACTAGTGAGGTTTGCTTTCATGATGAGTTGATTTGACTAAACCCAGAAAAAGAGCTACTTGCAGAGTCTTCACCAGCTGTTTCTCAACTAGAAGATGAGGTTCCGATCACTAAAAGAAGATCTGGAAGGTTATGACAACAGCCGTGACAAGGTTTTGGATGATCTGAGGCCGCATATTTTGGTATTACTACTTCAATTTGCTCCAATATGCTCAAAAACTTTAAATTACCTAAAAATAATACACATTGTTAAAAATTTTAAAATTGCCAAAACGATAATTTTATTAAGCATTTGTCAATTGAAATTCCTCAAACATCTAAAACCTATTAAGGTTGAAGATAGAGATTTCATCCCATGGTTATTCTCAAATTATCTCACCTTTTATTTGTAACCTTTCGAGGGTCCTCTATATAATTTGAGTGATATAAAGTCGTTGGCTTATTATTTATTTTACATTCTGCATTTGCTAACATTTATTATGTAATTTTATCAATTGTAATCCTGAATCTAACATTAAATTTTGATCTAAATCTATAAATAGATGGTTGAATTTAGTATAAGCTTTATGAATTTATAATTACAAATATATTTTTGAAATTTAATATTAAAAGCGATGCCACGTAACTTGAGGATGGAGTGCCCTAAATATGCTTGAATCCACTTGAAAGTTCACATGGTCGTAAAATGAACCTTCCCATCGAGATTACTTAAAGAATGAGTTTTATTATTATTATTATTATTATTGAAATGAGCAAGAATGATGATAACAATGAAATAAGATACTTGTCAATCGAGCTTAAATTGCCTCGACAATCATCAAAATTGATCAAATATGCTTCATTCTTAAAACAAAATGCAATTTTATGCCTAGAATTTTGAGATTGCTTGAAAACAATGCCTATAATGTTGGGTCCTGCGCATTAGTTGGTGACACATAAATTGAGGCTCTGAATATAAAAAAAATTGCAAAAAAAAAAATGAAAGAATTGTGCAATGATATTAATGGCAATGCGCGCGCACACACACACACGCTTATGGATATAGATAGATAGATAGATACATACATATGTATCTACATACATACATATGTATATGTACCTCTATATATATATATATATATATATATATATATATATATATATATATATATATATATA
>JXCR01102975.1:0-11349 GCA_002079205.1 Phalaenopsis hybrid cultivar
AATATCAGTTTAGTTATACATTTTGTCCAATGGACGCTACCATTTGTAAAAGTGGTGCCCATTCAGTTATTAATATTAAAGAATTAGTTAAATCAACTGCCCAAGGTTAGAGAAATGATATGGAATACCCATTGATTGTGAAAATAAAAAGGGTGATATTGTAATTGTATACTGAAGCTACTTATGGTTATAAATAGGGGCTATTTTATGAATAAATGTTATACTATCAATTTCTAAAATTTAGCTTAGTCTTGTGTTTTCCCTCTTTATCGTTTATTTTGTGCTCTAAAGTTTCGAGGCATGCCTACTATGACATTTTAGGATTTAACACCCTAAATGAATGTGTTGTGAGCGTGGACATGCCACAGACGAGAAAAAAAGGCATATACTAGCCGGAGAGACACAACGACAATGAAATCCACTCAAGAGTTCGTCAATAACAAATGCAAGACTTACAAAATCAGATGTTCAGTCAGTTTAATGCCCTCCAAGAGGCAATTACACAAATGCAAGATCAACCACTTTCCCCAACAGCAGAATTTTGAGGAACTCAACCTTGCGGGGAGCAAACCCGAGAGGAACCACTAGTTCTAAGTGGTCGGAGAGTGATTCCGACAGTCGACGAGCAGGAAAATTCCCAGCTTGAGGATGTTGGGTCTGCACTAGTAAAGAGGAACCATAACTAGTTGACGCAAGACGAGGCACCTTTTGAGCAAAAAAAATCATTTTTTTTGGTAGATTCAAGAAGATGAACCACCAACAAAATTTTGGCCTCCACATTTGGACTCTTATAATGGAAAGAGTGATCCAACCAATTACGTTGTTGTCTGCATGATCGAGCAGACAGTTGCTTCATTTGAATCAACGATCGGAATGTTGCAGATCAATGATGCCATAAAGTGTTGACTGTTTTTAACCGCCCTGAAGGAGATGACTCTTCGGTGGTTCAATAACATGCCGCCATAGACTATATCCTCTGAGTTCAAGAAAGTGTGCGTGGCTCACTTCGCTAGCATCCAAAAACCTAAGAAAAAAGTTTCAGGCCTTGTTATTGCTCAAGCCGGGTGAGATCGAAAGCCTTTGTTCTTACATCACTCGTTTTCAGAAGGAAATGTTGGAAGTCCAATACTTATGCCTAGTCATCCCCCCAACTGCCTTGCCACAGGGAGTGAGAGCAACTCGCTTCAAATTCGATTTTGATTTGTGTGAACCCAAAATGTTGGTTGAATTGATTGAGATCCCCAACAATTATATTGCCGTCGAGGAGTATGTCAATGGTCCCTCTAACAGAGAAAATAGAGAGAACTAATAGATAATCAAAGAAAATGGCTGCTTAGAGCGAAAGGTGCAAGGTGAGCAACCAATAGCCTTCCGCTTGTGCAAAATATGAGGACGACCGGAATCATAGAGGAGAGCAGAGAGGGACTAACGATTAGAGGGGCCAAGCTCGGTACTATGAGTGACCGCACGTGCACCAGGAGATGAAAGGAATGATCCCACTCAGGTTCTAGATGGCTAAATTGGTGGAACCTATCCATAATAAGAAGTATTTTATGAAGCCAGTACCGACAAGAACCAGAGCTTCCCTCCGGAACCCCAACAAGTATTGTCAGTATCATCAGAACCACGACCACGATACCGAAGAATGTCGACTTCTAAGAAATCTAGAGGAGGACTTGATCTGCGCTAGAAAATTGAAGGAATTCATTGTAGTTGGAGCAAACAATGAAGAAGAATTGGGCGAGCCAGTACGAGCAACTCCATACACGTTCTGGGATTATTCCAACTATCTTTGGTGGGAGGAAATTAACTTGCTGAGCCAATCAGAAAAGGCTCCAATCAGGAGAGGTGCTCACTGTCGGCTCTATCAAAAAATAAAATCATCTGCCTATCTTTACTGATGGGGATTTGTTGCCGAAGCAAAATCAACATAATGATGTCATTCTTGTCACGACGCTCATAAATAACTTCCAGGTTCGTAATTTTCTTATTGATATAAGAAGTTCTGTTAATATTCTTTTCAAAATAGTGTTAGATAAGATTGAGTTAAAGACTAGCTGCTTTTTAGCACCGATCAGACCGATATTCAACTTTTTATGGTGAACGAAAAGAAGCCCTGGGTGTTGTAGCACTATGCATCTCCCTGGGCGAGTAAAAGAAACAGTTCAACAGTACTAAGGACTTCTTAGTGGTCGAATCACCTCCGAGGTAACATACCATTTTTGACTGACCATTGCTAAATAACTATCGGGCAGCTGCCTCAACTTATCATGTGGCTGTCAAACTTCTGGTCGGTGGAGAAGTCATTAGAGTTCGATGAAATTTGGAGCAATTCCAAAGAAGTTGTCTGCAAGCTGTCACCAGCGTGGAGCAAAATGCACTCAATATACAAGGCTGAGAGGAAGGGGGTTTCGAGACCAAAGAGACAATCCTTGAAATACCAACGTCAATTGATGACCCGAATAATTTTTTCCTAATAAGTGATCATTTTGATGTAGATACTAAAACAAGCTAATCCAATCTCTTGGCAAACATCGAGATCTCTTTAATTGGACTGTAGCGAAAATGGTCGGAATGCCGATCGATGTGGTGTTTAAATCTCTTGGGAGCTTTCTAAAACATCAAAATCCGCCAAAAATCGGTCCACAACCGTCCCGGGTGTTGTTGGCATTGGTCTGAGCGCCATCAGCGCCACTTTCGTCGCTTCTCTGGACTTTGGAGCCGTCGGCGCCAGTCTACAACAGCTCCACGATTTCGCTCCGTTTCAGCTGTGTTTCGTTCCTAACAAATAGACCTACAAAATAAACATGAAAATAACCTCTCTTTAAAGTTTAATTTTATTAAAAAATATGTGAGAAATGTAAATGAGATTAATCATAGAAAGACATCGAAATGCGTTTGGACAGAATTTTCTTTCTTGCTCATTTTTGCTTCAAATTGCACCGTTCTTGCTTCTTTTTCTCCAAAACTCCATTTCTTGTCGCTGGAGCAAAAAATATGCAAAATATCTTCCTTTAAAGTGTAATATCATTAAAAATCATTAAAATTGAGCATAAAATATATATGAAAAAGTAATCATTTTTTAGGTGTATTATCTCCTCGGCATACCATTTTATTTGGGGCACTGTTGCCACGACATTCCCGCCTCCGGATCATTGCCTCCTCAACATATCCTTTTGTTTGGGTCGTCGTCATCACAACATGCCCACCTCCGGGTCACTGCCTCATCGGCATACCCTTTTGTTCTGGTCATTGTCATCACGACATGCTCACCTTTGGGTCACTGCCTCTTCGGCATACCCTTTTGTTTAGGTCGTTACTTCCATGGAATGCCCACCTCCGGGTCACTACCTCCTCGACATATCCATCTTTCGGGCCACTGCCTTCACAACATGATCGTCCTTTTTGAATCACTGCCTTCGCGACATACTAAACCTTGGAGAACTCCTGTCATATGTTTGTTACATATCATGCATGTTTGCATGAGTGCTCGGTAAGTGCCTCTCACGTAAATAGTGAATTGTTTTCATAGGCATCATTTTACTCGATGCAAACTCACATATGATTGGTGTTTGCTGGTTGCATGACACCTTGGGTTTCTCGGGCAAGCATAATTCCTCTTCATAAGTAGTTTGTTTTACTGATATATCTCGTTACTGTGTGTCATGTTGCATGTAGCATCCTTGCACTCATTTGTATGATGTGTGTTCACCCTTTCAGGCGTTTGTTGTGGTTGTTTCATACTTCGGTCGAACAATCACAATGCGGGCTTCTTACATGATTGTATGCTTGCCCATTCGCCTAAATGATTGTCCTGCCCATTAGAAGTGTGACTAGTTTGTTACTTAAACGAGTGTTGCCTATGAGGATGCCTCCACGAGCAGTGTAAGTTTCTGTATCACGAGCAACAAATATGTATGACTGTGTTAAGTATCCATGGGCTCTAAAGTGCATCATGTACGTCATGGACCCACATCGTAGGTTTGCTATTTTAAAAGTATGAAAAATGGATATTTTTATTACTTATGTATTATCTGCCCTACTTTTTAAAGTATATATACCCTAAACCATATGTGAGTCCACCTCTTATAAAATGTCACCCACTTTCTCGTGTACTTTAGATCCCTGGGATCTTCACAGGGCCGACGTGGCGACCCTGTCAAAGTCATATGGTAGCCGAAGAATTTACCCTATTAAATTAGGTGTTATGTTAGACCACTTTTTGTTAGATGATGTGCTAGGATAGGATCTAAGGTGCTAAATAGTCTTTTTTATGTCTCACTATTGTTCATTGTTGGATCGGTTGTTCCAGACATGCATTCTTCTTTTGCTTTGTGCTTTGGGTGTGCCTTTTTCTGCAGGGAGTCGTGCCTTTATATGCACGCACACAGATACATAAAAGGGCGAGCATGTAATGATTTCTAATGTTTGCAGGTGTTGCTTAGCTCCCCCCACTAGACACGACTCATTATGCATTATATGGCTTCCATGCTAACGCTTGTTTCATGCAGGTCGAGTCCTTTTTTTTTAGTTTTTCTATATACTTTTAGAGTCGTTGGAGAGTTCAATAATAGAAATAAGATACGAGCACAAGTTTCGAGACGCTTTGATGCGAGAACCATGTGATGAGAACTAGGAGAAGATGCTCATGTCATGTATCTTAATTCTTCATTTCATATTGATGTATATAATTTGGACCGGACATGTATATGTGGAGTCCGACAACTCATTTTTTTTCTAGGATATGTTTTCGACCCAACAACATTGGCGATTCATATTATTTGATTTTGTCTTGTTTTATTTTATGCCTTGTTGCATGTTTGGATTATTTTCCTTATTTATTTCTGTGATTTGTCTGGGAATGAAGATGCAATATAGACCCTTTTGAACATAAAATTTTAATTTTTCTGCAAAATCTTAAATAAAATATTTAAAAAAATTAAAATTTTGGATTAAAATAATCAAGACTTTAAAATTTGCACTTTTATTTTCTTGCATGGTCTTCGGGCCGATTTTAAAATGAGCTGCATGAATGGTCATCTCCACAATCATATTAATAGAGCCTCCACAATAATTAAGGACCATTTTAGACAATTGCATTCATATTTACATGTCCCGCTTCTCCAACCCGACTGACACATCATACCTTTTCCTATATATGTGGTTATCTAGTGCAACCCAACCCAGATGGGGTGTAAGTCGTTTTGTTGAGAGTATTTACAGCATTGTCGTTGAACCTCCAATTCCCTTCATTTCCTGAGACATTCCTGCTACTTTGACAGTTATAAGTCCCACATTTTGGAGCTCCAGTTTGTAGTCATATGATAGAGTTCCATTTCTTTGAGCTTAGGGCTACTGAGATTCCCCGTGGAAGATGCAATTCACGTATTGCTGAGCAGGGATCTCAGGACGTGTTGGGTCGAATTCCTTCATGACCAGGTGAACTTAGGGTCCTAGGGGCTTGGGATGACGAGTCTGTGGTACCCTGATTCAGCTACCTCTACCTCATAAGATTACTCTAACTTTCCTGTTGTTGAGCCCCTTTGAACACTGTCGCTTTTTTGAATTCGTCGATATCATCTTGATGACTCGATGCCGATGAGTTGTCGCCCTTTTGGGATACAATGATTTGTCTTCTACCCTTATGACCCAAAAGTGTTTTGACATATTGGGATATCCTCGTCAAGATGATTAAGGTTATTATGTGGGCTTCGAATGCCGATGAGCCCTACCCATTTGGGATGTGAGAGATTCACTCTCTGCTCGATGGCTTGGAGAGAACCTTGAAGCATTAGACATTCGCACACGGAATAACCTTCATTTGATGACCTATTTCCTCAGGTTCATGATAATATAAGGCGAGACCCCTTTTATCGAGAGTATTTATGGGTATCCTTTAGGATGTAATTAACTAGTATGAACACGTTTCTTTGGGAGCACTCTTAACCCCAAAATATGCACATACACCTAAATCTCTGCTTATGGGTAGTCTACATGGTATTCTTTCACGGATATTGGTCCAAGATGCCGCCCAATCTTATTTGGGCTGACATTCTTGACCTTTACTTGCAAAGGTTTACCACATGTAGGCTCTCCACGATTTTTTTCCTTTCTTATTTGATTCCTCTCCTCTTTGCAACACTGATCTGATTCGGGAGGCAGATTTATTCAAATAAGTGAAGTACACAACAATCGACAAGTTGACGACACTTTTTAAAATAAAAAAGAGAAAAAGGAAGCAAAAGAAATCTGGCAACTCTGTTGGGGAAAAGTGTCTCTCAATACTTGGAGTTTCATTTTTTTATTATAATCTCATTCTCTATACTAGGAGTTTCACTCATATTATTGTGACCAGATTTTCTTCCTTCAAGTCACAGTTAAGCCTTTTGTGAGAGCTTGGTTTTCAATTCATGCGTTGGTTGCTAGGGGTAGCAACTCGATCCATTTGTCCTTTCTCTCACCCTCGATAGTTTGGTTGTTGCATTATCGTGTGCACCGCTGTCATTGTACCTTGTGATTTGTTTACTAACCTTTTCTTATTTCTAGTCATTGTTTCTTTTTGCCCCGCACTTCGCAAGAGCAAAAAGATGGTCACGATTGCTAATGATGAGGGGAACTCCTTTTCCCTCTCCCTAAGCCTTTCTTATTAAGGAAAGTGTGGGGTGAAGTGTCAATAACCTACATGAGAGCTTTCCCCTCTTTCTCTTTGCTGGAGGATTATGAATCTTTTTTGGCAGGGGGAAGAGGAACTGATTCTAGAGCAGGATCTGCACTTCTTCTAGAGGAGGACCCTGATAGATTAATGGGAGAGTGATGGCAGGCTTCGACCCTTGCGAATAAATTAAGGAGAAATTTTTGGGATGATGGTCGGTTGGTTGTAATGAGGATGGATGTGCGCTGCTCGGAAGATGGGATGTTGGATGTTCCCTCTTTTTCCCTCAGAAGTTTCGCCCTCAAAAGCACTCGATCCCAAGTAAGATGATGTCCCAGGGGTCATACCTACACCCGGTGGGAAATTTTTAGGTTTTCACGCAATAATAGTAATCACCTCGGTTGATACTTTTTGTATCACACTGGTCATTTCTGACTTGAAGGAAATAAAAATATGCATAAGTAATATTGGCTCCTGTGGTGACCACCTTCCAGGTTCTCCTTTGGTTCGCCCCCGCTTTAAGATAGCGAGCTTACCCTTTAGTTTCCTCTTGAATGCTTTCTCCTCCACTTCCTTCACACTGGAAGCTTATTTGTCATATGAGGCTCTCCACAGTTCTTCTCATTCGACCAAATTTATCCGGTTGTAAAACCCAGTCAATAAATCTTTGATTGGTGTACCAAAGGATAGATAACAGATGCATTTTGATCTTTTCCTTGTCAGCCACGAGATAGTTCAGATGCGTCTTGGTCTTGATCACCGACACATCCCAAGGGGTGACTAATCCCTTAGCCGTTGGTGCAAGATTTGACTAGAAACTGTTTCTTCCAATATTTTATTTTGTTCTCCAACCCGAGGAGTTGGAGTTTGTAACCGGCGAAAAACTGTGCGAGCCCTTCCTTGTCGATCTTGAATGAAGTAATAGTTGAACATGTATGTTGACCAAGGGATAGTCGATCAGTGGAAAAAATAATGAACATCATGATCTCAATGATAAAATTTGGCACGACTTGAACCATAATCATCTCATACTGATTTAAAATGCCCTTTAACTCGATGTAAAGTGGAAGTCGCGGGCCTCATCGAAATTGATCCCCGTAGAACACCAGGTCATTTCTGAAGTTGTTCGTCACTCAGTTAGACCTCCCTATGCCCCGAAGCATAATTGTCTTATCAAAAACAAATTTCATNTAATGAACATCATGATCTCAATGATAAAATTTGGCACGACTTGAACCATAATCATCTCATACTGATTTAAAATGCCCTTTAACTCGATGTAAAGTGGAAGTCGCGGGCCTCATCGAAATTGATCCCGGTAGAACACCAGGTCATTTCCGAAGTTGTTCGTCACTCAGTTAGACCTCCCTATGCCCCGAAGCATAATTGTCTTATCAAAAACAAATTTCATTAGCTTCTGCATATCTTCCTCAGTCAGCACAGAAGCCTCTGTTGCAGGGTAGGTAGGTGTCGAAAACTCTAGGAGAATACTTACGAGCCATAGAGAGAAAAGAGGAGAGAGAAAATCACAAAAAATTTTGGGAAAAGTTTCAACCTTAGCACGCCACGATCTATTTATAAGGCAGGGAGCGAGAGTCGAAGCGTTCAGAGGCCATCATTCCAAATATCTCGATATTCAAAAAGGGGTCACACCACATCAACTCAAATATAAATATAAATATATAAATTATAATAGAAATTCATTTCATTTAAAAATAAAAGGAACAGTTACATGGAATATTAAAAAAGAAAATATTTAATAAAGGAGTCCTTAGCCACTTAAGTCGAGACATATCCCCGACTAAGTANAAAGCCTCCGTTGCAGGGTAGGTAGGTGTCGAAAACTCTAGGAGAATACTTACGAGCCATAGAGAGAAAAGGGGAGAGAGAAAATCACAAAAAATTTTGGGAAAAGTTTCAACCCTAGCACGCCACGATCTATTTATAAGGCAGGGAGCAAGAGTCGAAGCGTTCAGAGGCCATCATTCCAAATATCTGGATATTCAAAAAAGGGTCACACCACATCAACTCAAATATAAATATAAATATACAAATTATAATAGAAATTCATTTCATTTAAAAATAAAAGGAACAGTTACATGAAATATTAAAAAAGAAAATATTTAATAAAGGAGTCCTTAGCCACTTAAGTCGAGACATATCCCCGACTAAGTAACCACTTAAACAAAAGACAGACATCAAGCCTCCTGAGATAATTGCCCCGATCGATTTCTTGTTGAGTCCGACCAACTTGCAATTCAGCCTGGAGAGCCACCACCTCATTGCAAAGAATCTATATCTCCTCTTCCATCCTCAACTCGGACCTACAGATCCTGAATGACATCATTATCCGGTCCTTTGGCGGTGCTTTCAAAAGAGTCTGCCTGATTCACTCTATGCGTTAGCGATCCGAAAGACTTGTTGACCGCCATCCACCCCGTGCGAAGTATTGAAAAGATCGGCTAGCTGATTGCTCAAGTTGCAAGTCAGCGGTTAGTTCTCTCCGGCCATCTGGTGAAGCACAACTGCTATTATAGGTTCAACAATAACATCGACCGACCCCAACGTGGGAGCACTTACTTTCCACACTTCGAGTGGAGAAGCATCAGAAGTCACTGTTGTATTAAGTTGTTCGAGGACATCAACCGCTTCTTGCATGATCGAGCCTGCCTAACGAACCTCTTCTACGACGATCGAAACAAGATCCGTGAGAGAAGCCGAAAGCCCAAGTTTTCACTCCATCCTTGTTGCTTTTTCTGGTCGATTCGCATCGAGACCAGAAAAAGATGTGACTTGATTATTTAAGTCGATCACATGATCCTTGTGTTTCTTCTTCCCTACCACCACAATTTTCTTTTTTGTCTTTTTGCTTACAAGAGTTAGAGGAGGTTGAGAGGGAGTTGAAATTCTTTTAGAGCCATCCAAAGCACCTCATCATCAAAGCAATCTGAGGCTCTCACGTCAGACATGGAGGGGTTATGAATCCGAGATAAGAGCTATAAGGGAAGAGTATTGACCCTATTTATAAAGATTTCATGGACACAAAAAAAATTAGGAAATAATGATTATGCTTTTATAAGATTTGATTAATTATTTTATTATCCTTTTGTTGTCATAAAAAAACAAGAAAATTGGGGAACTAACATGTATACAACAAAAATGTTAGCATGAATCCCAAAGAGATCAAACTGTATGAGGAGACTGTTATATTTTTATTTATAACTCACATTTAATTTAATAACTTATGAGATTTATTTTTTATAACTTAAATTATTAATTTTCTTAATTCATAACTTATGTCATAAATTATGACAACTTATGATATTAATTTTGATAACTTAAGTTATTTATTTTCTTAACTCATAACTTATGTCATAACTTATGATATTTATTTTTGTAACTCATATAACCCCTAAAATAAATAATTGTTACTAACTTATGTCATTGACTTTATTAATAAAAATCAATTAATTTATTAAATTATCATAAATCCTATTGGTTAGTAACCCCCTTGATGGATGATGGTTAAATAGAGCATGAATTTGAGAATGAGTCCTCTCTCTACCTAACACATCCCGTACATTTCTATTCATCATAAAGTACAGAAAGTTTCAAGGGATTAGAGAGAGAAACTTCATCTCTTCAAGATCAAATTTCTTCAAAATCAAATTTGTTCATCATGAATACATATGTGTCACTTTATTTTAGATATGAAAAAATCCTGAATTTAAAAGATCTTGACTATTATGTGTTTTTTTTTTTTGAAATTTGTGTTATAAAGTTGAAACATGAATTTTCTAACATGTGGTATCATAGCATTGATTACTAAATTTATGATTTTTCATATAATTTTATTTATGTTAATTGTAATAAATTTCCGCTATGAATTAGATTTTTAATTAGATCAATAAAACTAAAGTAAATTGATGTGATTGAAATTATTATTTATTTAATGTCTATGTAATATTTAATTTGTTAGTCATCAAAGTGACCAAAATAATAAGTTTAATAGACGTGAAATGAAATAAATTTAATTAATCAAGAGTATGTGCTGCTTGTTATGAAATAATTTAATATTTTATTAAAAAAATTAAAATTCATTGATTTTAAAATATTTTTAGATCGCCTAAAAGTTGATCATTTGTTTTATAATCATTGAATATAATTGTAGTCTATTTATATACTAAGTTAAAGTATGTTTATATATCCAAAGATAATGGACATGTCTAACTTGAGTACAAACAATTATCAATTATATTAAATTTAAGTCAAGCATCAATTATATTTATTATCTTGTATTGTTATATCACCCAAATGAGATTTCAATACGTTATTATTATTATTATCATTATTTTAATCTGATTTTATATGAATATGTATGTAAGTTTAATGTTTGAAGCACTAATGTACGAGCATGTTTTATTTATTTGCAGTAATTACTCCTGTTTCTCTTCATTCGCAGGCTACATCTATTCAAACTTTCAATGGGTTTAATTTCTCCGAATGACGTGAGCAAGCCCAGTTTCACCTTGGTGTTCTGGATCTTGATTTATCACTTACGACTGAGAAACCCCTTGCTCTTACTGATTCTAGCAATGTTGAACAAATATCTTTCTATAAAGCTTGGGAAAAATTGAACAGATTAAGCTTAATGTTTATGTGAATGACTGTAGCAAACAACATAAAGTGTACATTTT
>JXCR01102998.1:8182-29999 GCA_002079205.1 Phalaenopsis hybrid cultivar
ATAGGACAATCATTAAAGTATTTAATAAAGAAAAAAAGAATGGTTCGTTAATGAATTTTGTAATTAATTATACTATATTATACGCATGATTAGTTTTGATAATTAGATAATAAAATAATTGATTTGTTATTAATCAAAATAAAATAAATCAATAATTGTTAAAATTAATTGGTTATTTCATTATTATTTTTTAAATAAAATGACGGAATATAATTAAATTATTCAAAATTATTAATAAAATTTTTTATTATTTTAATTAACAATTAAATATATATTAATTGAAATTTTATCATAATGTAAATAAGATTAGTAAGCCTAAATTATGTATATGCATATGTGTGCGCGCCTATAGGTATAGTTGTCGTGTGTGTACCCACCATCCAATTCTTATGTATTTACAAATCTAACACCTAAACTTTACTTTCTACATTTATGCCACCCAAATCTTCTATATCATATCAAAAATATCACTATTTTAACTTTAAAGAGGTAAAATACATGTTTTCATGCATTAGGTAGGGTGGCCTATATGTAAAAATTAAAGTTTAGGGGTGGTGAGATATGTAAATACATATGGCTTAAGTGGCATGCACGTAAATCTTTGATAAATATATTGCTAGTATTATACTTAATAATTAGTAAATGATTATTTTTACGAAGGCAAATCAAACATTAATTTGTGAAATTATTTTTCTATGAACTATATTCATTTAATTATAATAAATTTCTTATCACTTATCACTCACATTTCATTCCTGATGCGTGTCTCAAAGTCCGCAGTTTTGCAGGAAAACTTAGCACACACTCAGACAATTAAATAGAAGTGATCGAGAGAAGACAACTCAATTTTTACGTGAAAGATTGAAAAAGGAGAAAAACCACATGATCTGACCAAGTTGAACTAATTCACTTGAAAGTGTGAGTGCACATGTCTACTATTCTCCTAGATTATGAGAGATAGAGTTACAAACTTAATCATCATAAATGTACCACAATATTTCATCAATAATAGTCATAGACTGACTATAATGAATGTAGTTCTATGTGCTAGCAGTGCTCAAGGATCATAGTCAATTGCTATTGAGGCAATAGTTCGCCGTGAACATTGTAAACGGTGGTTATAACACAAACTTATCATATAGGTCGCATAATAGTTAGAAGTGATGGTAGTAGGTCGTGTAAGCCCCAAATGATTGCTTCAGGAATGTTGGTTGGTCACAAAAATCACAGTAGAAAGTCATAAGAGTTGTCAACCATGTTGGTCATAGTTGGTCGCATGAGCCATGATGGTGAGTTGTTTTTTTCTAGAGCAAGAGATCATGAAATATACAATGTATTCTCATAGAAACTCCAACAAACTAAGAGAAACAATTTTGGTGAGGTTTCCATAATTAAAATGTCTCTCCTAAAGTGAGAGATAGATATATAGATAGATAGATAGATAGAGAGAGAGAGAGAGAGAGAGAGAGAGAGAGTTTATTTGAAAAAGTGAGCCCCCCCTATTGACTTCCCTTTTACATGTAAAGAAAAAAAAAACGTTTCGTACAATACTACACATATCTGCAACTGCTTGATGAAAAGATCACGAAGTGGGTTTCAGCGACACTTTTAAAGAATGATAAACTTACGTTATTGCATGTAATAATGACCATCTTTGATAGTTGTTCTTTTTAGAAATGGTTGGGCCTTCCCTAGTCAAGAGGTTAATCTTGATGCTTTTGCCAGAAAGATCAATATAGCCATGTCAACAAGCATGCTCAATTTCGCAACATGATGGGCTCAGCTCAAACATTTCGGAAGGTGGGCTCAGCTATAGAAAGTAGCCATGTTCAATGTCAATGGGTCATGTGACTTGTAAGACTTATTGTCTTTCTTCTTAGACTCTGTATATGTCTTGTTTAGGTATTTTTGTCGTATTTATGTATATAGTAATATTATTTTTTATGTGATATAAGAGATTTGAGTAATAGAAATGTAAAAAATTAAAGTTAGATGTTGGATATGTAAATTCATATCACTAATATATATGCAAAAGTTTTTTTTTTCTCAATTTTCTCACCAAAAAAAATTTAAATTTCAATGAATATATAAATTAATATTCAAATGTAGAATGAAATTTACGTTGTCTAGGTATATTTTATTAATAAATATTTTCGAAGTAGCATCAAATGTCAAGATGGCCGAGTTGGTCTAAGGCGCCAGTTTCAGGTACTGGTCCGAAAGGGCATGGGTTCGAATCCCATTCTTGACACGCTACAACTTTTTAATTAAGCTAAAATAATTGTATTTCTTTAATATTTTATTTAAAAGCGGGATTTCAGCTCGTTTAACTAATTAAAGAAATAAATATTTAGGCTGCTATATAAATTTTTACTTTTTAAATACTTTTATTAAATATTAAATTTTAATTTATTTTTTAATTAATATATATATACATACATATACATATATATATATATANCAGAAATTACAGCCCCACGGCCTGCAAAGATCTCGCGGCCCAATTGTAAACAATTGCAAATTTAAAGTCGACCCACGCAAAGTAATATTATCTTGCACATACTATTTTTATCATTGTAAACAATTCCAAATTTAACGCTTTTAAAAATTTATAGTAGAGAGTCAGCATCACGTACAATTGAAAATAAAGTAAGTAATTCTAAAATTATCATAATATACATGAATTTATATTATATAAATGATGTGTGCTAAAAAAATTGCGGTGGTAGAGTAACGAACAATCGTCTTAGTGTTGTAACAAAGTTCAACACACATACAGATGAAAGAGAAATAAGCGGTGATGACTCCAGAAGTTTTTACGTGGAAAACTCATAAGGGAAAAATCACAGAGTCTGACCCAGTTGCGAAAATCCACTATTGATTATTGATTACAAGAATCATTTGTCCCACAGACGAAAAATTGTAACTATATTTTTTTAGATTCAACGTTGACTGACGGCGTCTGGTTGATGATGATCGTGGTGGTTAGTGGTAGTCGATGACGGTTGTCAGAGGTCGGTGGTTGACGACAGGGGTCGGCGGTGGCTGACGACGGAGGCCGGCGATGGTGCTGAGCTGCAGCTTCTCCTTAAAACCTCATACTCTCTCTATAGACTTTAACCCCCTTTCATGTGAAAGGTGACGGTCTTTTTATAGTATTATGAGTGCAATTAATGCAGGAATATTAACTATTTTGATCGAGCAATCCAGAGAGTTTCCTCCGATCACGCCGGGTTTAATGGAAATTTGAGTGCCTTAATGATGTCGGAATTTAGTGATCTTGGGCTCGTTGGATTCATCTTGTCGAGCCACTCGATTCGAGTATAGATTTGTCAGTGTCGACATCTGTTTGATCTTCCAAATGTGTTCAGAAATCTTCTAAGGGTGGTTTAATGACTTTAACTGAACTTGATTTAACTCGGATTAGACTAATTTTCATATAATTAGGTTTCTCTCATCGAGCCGGTCAATTAAACTATAAGTTTGCTGAAATCAGAGCTCTGGATGACTTTTTATCAAAATTTAAATGTTTCTTGCTTAAAATATCGTCTTGAGATTTGTATTATGCTTCAAGATTCGTGTCGGATAATGAAAATTGGTTGGTGATGTATCAATAATAAAAAAAAAAAACATAATTATATATTATATTATATGTCCTTTGATATCTGTCTTCTCTTAATTGGCATCCCCTATTATTAATTAAAAAAAGTTATGATAATTGCTTGCTTTCTCTTCACTTTTGATCACCCACTCATTGTAGTAGTTTTTTATATAATAATAATAATAATCATAATTATAATAGTTATATCATAAAGTATGTACAAATATTTATAAAATAAATATGATAGTAAAATACCTTGAGTTGTTTATCATCAATTGTAGGAATCATGTAGGGAAATTATTTTACAGAAAATATCCAAATGCATGACAATAAATTTTGCCCTTTATTTTTTTACATTTTACTTATTTTTAAAAGTCAAAATCATGAATTTATAAGAAATTTTGTTGCCATTCTAAAACATATAAAAGCATAAAGTTTGGACAAGAAATGGGAAAATTAAGATAAAAATAGTGTGAAATGGTCAATACATTGGAATTTCTAAACTTGGTTTAAATTTTAAGTATGAGTAGGAAAGTTTATTTATAATTCAATTTTATATTTTGATTGAATAAAAAATTATGTTATCTATATGATATTATTTAATATTGTAATTATTATATGATAATCTAATAGTATATTATTACAATTAATTTGTAGACATGAAAGTATGTAAAATTTAATTTTGGTAGACGTATTATTATAATAAATGTTTCAAAAAGACGATCTAATGACATAAAAAAATAGTTAGATATAAATTCAAAAGAGCTTAAATTAAGTGCATAAAATGCAATAAAAAGTTTAGGATATTAATTGAAATGTCTGATAAATGTTTAAGTATTATGTTATTATAGCCAAATTGAGAGCACCTTGAAGAGGGGAATCCTACAAGCCTAATACATCACTCAATTTCAAGGTTATTAGAAAACTTAAATGCCAAGTGAATTATTTATAATGAAAAAAATTATAAATAAATCTCAATCCACCGTTGGATGGCGATTTAAACTTATAATCAGAGTGAGTGTGAAGACTTAAAGAAAGCTAGAACTCTATTCGATGGCTAATAATGTTGACCGCTGTTACTAATCAATGTCAGGCAATTGCATGCCCAAACAGTAGTTGTTCATTTAATGTCACCCAAATGCCATCATATAAATATTATCGTTGTTCTTTGCATGATCACCATCACTTGATTGTTAGTCTCCCAAATTTCATGTCTTAAATGTTTTCTCTCAATCATCACGGTTCGACTGTTGTCACGTTATCATTCACATCTAACTACTACCAACACCTTTTACTATTTCCAGAATCACGTAAGGCTAAAGCACCCTCAACTTTATAATCTTGCTTTCTTCAAATATGAAATAAACAAACTTATATAATTTCATGTATATAATGCACAAGTTCAATATGAGACAAAGGCTCGTGGTTTCTAAACATTTTTGGTATTTCACAAAAAATAAAAATAAAAATTTTGCCATTTGTGATCCTTTTTTATTTATTTGCATGTAATTTATTTGCCCGTGGTTTCTAAACTTTATTTGCAACAAATTTATTTATAATACACTTATCAATGACATAGTTGCTTATAGTATAGTTTCTCATCGAGAGATCTCAGGTTATAATAATGCATATTACTTTTTTGGCTCAACTTTCACAAATTAAAAAATAGTTTTATTTATAAGAAATTAAATTAAAGAAATATCTTTTAAATGGATCTACCAATTCAAATATCTATTTAAAAGATACCTCATCATATGAATCAAACGATGTGATTTTCTTGATTATATAAATTGATATAAGTATATTATTTTTCAAATAACCTATCATTTTATATCACATGATACAATTGTTATGTATTTGAAAATTTGCATTAGTAAATAGAGTGTTTTTAACATCTTAGTATTATACAAAAATTTCAATATACAAAGACAACAAAAGATTGTGAGAAACCCCAATATTTTTATGTGGAAAAGGTAAAAAAATATTGGGGTCATCAACCACACCATGTTAGGAGGATTCTCCATAATAACTTTTAATTAATTATTTCTTTAATAAAGGATTTCCATGTTTGTATAGTCATCAACCACAGCAAGCAAGTTCTTTAATAAAAGTTTGAGCACTCAAATGAACCAAATAAAAATAAATAAATAGATAAAATAAAATAAAATAATAATAATAATAAATTAATTAATTAAAAAAAATTTATTGCTTTATTGCATGCTGCAGGGTCGCTCTCATTTAGCACATGCAAGCAATAACTGGATAAATAGATAGNTAGATGAAAATTTTAGCGAGTGCGAGCTGGTCATGAAGGAGGAAATAGATTCCCTGCTGAGAAATCAGACATGGGATCTAACAGAACTTCCCCCAGGGAAGAAGGCATTGCACAACAAGTGTGTGTATCGGGTAAAAACTGAGCCTGATGGTAGTAAAAGGTACATGGTCAGACTTGTTGCAAAAGGCTTTCAACAAAAGCAAGACATTGATTACTCTGAGATCTTTTCTCCTGTGGTAAAACTCACAACCATCAGGATGATACTGACTATGGTTGCTACCGAAGATCAATTCCTGGAGCAATTAGATGTGAAGATAGCTTTTCTTTATGGAGACCTTGAAGAAGACATCTATATGCACCAACCTGAAGAGTTCGTGATACAAGGAAAAGAAGATTCAGTTTGTAGACTGAAGAAGAGCTTGTATGGTCTGAAGCAAGCTCCCAGACAATGATACAAGAAATTTGATAATTTCATGCAAAATGCCGGATACAGCAGATGCCAGGCAGATCACTTTTGCTATGTCAGGTACTTTGACCATTCTTATATCATCCTGTTGTTGTATGTGGATGATATGCTTATTGCATGGGCCAACATTTATGAGATCAATAATCTGAAGAAGCAAATGTCAGAGCACTTTGCAATGAAGGATTTGGGAGTGGCAAAACAAATCCTTGGCATGACGATTATTAGAGATTGAATCAAAGGCACTTTGAGACTTTCATAGGCTGAATATGTGAAAAAGTTGCTTATCAGGTTCAATATGAACAAGGCCAAGCCAGTTGGCACACCTTTAGGCAGTCACTTCAGCCTCAACAAAAATCAATCACCCAAGTCAGAGAGGAACAAGATTACATGAATAAGGTTCCTTGCGCTTCAATTATTGGTTCACTTATGTATGCTATGGTTTGTACCAGACCGGATATTGCCCATGCAGTGGGAGTTGTGAGCAGATACATGAATAATCCAGGGAAAGAACATTGAGAAGCTGTTAAGTGGATTTTGAGATACCTAAAAGGCTCTTCAGAAACATGTTTGTGCTTCTCAAGAAAGAGCCTAGAGGTACATGATTATGTTGATGCAAATTTAGTTGGAGACATTGACATTAGGAAGAGTACTACAGGTTATGTTTATACTCTTGGCGGCATTGCAGTGTTATGGGGCTCTAATCTACAAAAGACAGTTTTTTTGTCCACTATAGAGGCTGAGTATGTTGCAGTGTTAGAGGCTGCTAAGGAGATGATATGGCTGCAGAGTTTCTTGGCGGAATTGGGTAAGAAGGTTCAGAAAGGCACTCTATACAGTGATAACCAGAGCGCCATATTCCTAGCTAGAAATCCAGTATTTCAATCCAGGACCAAACACATTCAGATCAGGTATCACTTTATTTGATCATTGTTAGATGACCGATAGTTACTACTTGAGAAAATCTGTGGAAGCAAGAATCCTGTTGATATGTTGACCAAGGGCGTTACACTTGAGAAATTGAAGTTGTGCTCCACTTCAGTTGGTCTTCTAGCTTGAAGACATGAGCTTTGAGTTGCAAAGGTGGAGGATATCACGTCTGAAGAAAAAAAAAGAGCGGTGCAGTCAGTAGATGATGTAGTCAGTGTCCCAGTTTCCAAGTGAGAGAATTATTAATGAAGGTGTGGAGCCCGGTCCACAGTAGCTTAGGCAAATTACTTAATTTGCTAAACACGATTTTTCATTTGTTTCTTTATCTGCTTTGCCTATTTTGGAATCCTGCCTGCACTCTTCAAAAGCAAAATCCCGCTCAGCCTTCCCGCCTCCCTGCTCACGCGGTCCCGCCATCTCCCTCATGCGGTCCCGCCAAAGAACTCTCCCTCACGCGATTTTATCATTGGGAATTACCTTTTTTAAGCTATTTTGTGCCTCTTATAAATAGCAAGACAAAAGGTCTGCAAAATACTCTCCACCAAATTTAATCTCTCAGTTGTAGCTTGCAAGAAAAGGGGCTGTTGTAGCTTTCTTTGGGATTGCTAACAGAGAAGAAATTCCTTTAATTTCTCTCACATGACTTGAGAGAAAGAGAGAGAGGGGAAGAGAGAGGAGAGAGAGAGAGAGGGGAAGAGAGAAAGAAAAAAAAAATAGAGAATGTTTTTATAATCGTCGAAGCGCTCGACGGTATAATTTCCTCAGATAATAAAATCCTCTGCAGCTCCGTGGACGTAGGCAATTTGCCGAACCACGTAAATCTTGTGCCACTTTTTCTGGTGTAATTTTTCTAGATCTGTTTTTCACTTTATCGTCGTCAATTTTTACAATAATTTATAATGAAAAAAAATTATAAACAAATCTTAATCCATCGTTGGATGGCGATTTAAACTTATGATCAAAGTGAGTGTGAAGACTTAAAGAACACTAGAACTTGATTCGATGGCTAATAATGTTGACCGCTGTTATTAATCAACGTCTAAACAAATCTTAATCCATCGTTGGATGTCAATTTAAACTTATGATCAAAATGAGTGTGAAGACTTAAAGAACACTAGAACTTGATTCGATGGCTAATAATGTTGACCGCTGTTATTAATCAATGTCACTCAATTGCATGCCCAAACAGTAGTTGTCCATTTAATGTCGCCCAACTGCCATCATATGAATATTATCGTTGTCTGACTTTCATCACTTTTTAGTGTTGCTGCCTGACTATCATTGTGTGAGCATTAACATCTAGTTGTCTTTGCATGATCACCATCACTTGATGTTGTTTTTTTATTGTTAGTCTCCCAATTTTCATGTCTTAAATGTTTTCTCTCAATCATCACGATTCAACTGTTGTCATGTTATCATTCCCGTCTAACTACTACCAACACCTTTTACTATTGCAAGAATTACGTAAGGCTAAAGTGCCCTCAACTTTATAATCTCGCTTTCTTCAAATATGAAATAAACAAACTTATATAATTTCATGTATATAATGCACAATTTCAATAGGAGACAAGGCGCCCGTGATTTCTAAACTTTTTTGGTATTTCACAAAAGATAAAAAATAAAAATTTTTCCGTTTGTGATCTTTTTTTATTTATTTTCTTGTATGTGAAATTTTTGTTCAAAACCAAGATGCAAAACTTTCTTCATGAATTTTCTAGCATGCAACACATTTATTTATAATACACTTATCAAAGACACAGTTGCTTATAGTGTAGTTTCTCATCGTGAAGTCTCAGGCTATAATCGTGCATATTACCCTTTTGGCTAATCTTTTACAAATTAAAAAAAAAAAATTATTTATAAGAAATTAAATTAAAGAAATATCTTTTAAATGGATCTACCAATTCAAATATCTATTTAAAAGATACCTCAGCATATGAATTAAACGTTGTGATTTTCTTGATTATATAAATTGATACAAGTATATTATTTTTCAAATAACCTATCATTTTATATCACATGATACAATTGTTATGTATTTGAAAATTTGCATTAGTAAATAGAGTGTTTAACATCTTAGTTTTATACAAAAAAAATTCATGTACAAGGATAACAAAAGATTGTGAGAAACCCCAATATTTTTATGTGGAAAAGGTAAAAAAATATTGGGGTCATCAACCACACCATGTTAGGAGGATTCTCCATAATAACTTTTAATTAATTATTTCTTTAATAAAGGATGTTCATGTTTGTATAGTCATCAACCACACCATGCAAGTTCTTTAACAAAAGTTTGAGCACTCAAATTAACCAAATACAAATAAATAATTAGATAAATAATAATAATAATAATAATAATAATAATAATTAATTAATTAATAATAATAAATTATTGCTTCATTGCATGCTGCAGGGTCGCTCTCATTTAGCACATGCAAGCAATAACTGGATAAATAGATAGACAACATGATTTTGATGATTGATACAAAAATGATATACGATTAATGCAAATTACAATGGTGGATTATGCAAAATAAAATTCAATTAAAGATCACTATTACAAGATGAACAGGATTTAGTGGTGATGTATTTTATATCTTTCTATGCTTTCATAAAAAAAAAAAATTAAAATAGTAATAATAAAGCGCAATTACAGGAAGACAACCCGAAGCTTGCCATTTACAGATCAACCGTCGTCCTTCATCCATCTTTAAAATTCTCACTAAAATATCAAAAGTCATGGTAAAAACCCAACCCATATCTTTCATTTTATCAAACTCTCAACATTTTGATCATGACATGCGTAAATACATCGATTTGATAGTTCAAAAAATAGCACCTGAGTGCTTAATTTGTAAATATCAAAGTTTCGGGTGGTCCTTCTGTAATGATCCCTAAAAGTCAATAAGAAAATCTTCCTATGATGCTTTGGTGACAAAAAAGAAAGGTGCAAATATTAAAGAAAATAATAAACGAAGAATGATCAGATAGATATTATGATAATGAATGTTATTAGACCAGAGGCCAAAAGCATATTTGCACATCTAAAAGTAATGGTGGAAATCAAATTCTGTACCCACATGANTTGAACAGGATTTAGTGGTGATGTATTTTATATCTTAAAAAAAAAAATTAAAATAGTAATAATAAAAATAAAGCGAAATTGCTTGCCATTTACAGATCAACCGTCCTCCCTCATCCATCTTTAAAATTCTCACTAAAATATCAAAAGTCATGGCAAAAACCCAACCCATATTTTTCATTTTATCAAACTCTCAACATTTTGATCATGGCATGCGTAAATACATCGATTTGATCGTTCAAAAAGAACACCTGAGTGCTTAATTTGTAAATATCAAAGTTTCGGGTGGTCCTTTTGTAATTATCCCTAAGAGTCAATAAGAAAATCTTCCTATGATGCTTTGGTGACAAAAAAGAAAGGTACAGATATTAAAGAAAATAATAAACGAAGAATGGTCAGATAGATATTATGATAATGAATGTTAGACCAGAGGCCAAAAGCATATTTGCACATCTAAAAGTAATGGTGGAAATCAAATTCTGTACCCACATGAAACAAATATAGAATCACATAAAAGCTTATTCAACAAAGCAAAGGCATCATCATAAGAGATTAAAAGTAAAATTCCATTTAGAAGTTTAAGAATAAATCAAAACATCATCAAATTGTATTCAATAGAAACCAAGTGTATCTCTGATAAGTCCCACTATAAATATATATATATAATAGATAAATATCACAACTCAATAACTATTTTCTGAAAAAAAAAAAAAAAAAAATTCAAACCTCAAGAAAGAAAAGCCTATCAGTACTGACATAAATCAAAGACTCACCTGATTATATCCCCCAATCTGGTTTTACATCTCTACACAAATCTCAAGAAAGAAAAGCCTAAGTTCAATTGTAGAAAAGAACTCAAATTTCAAACCTCACACAAAAACCTATATACCTCTGGAACTCAAATTTTCTGGTTAGCTCTAAATAATTAACCAACCATTTATGAATTTTAACGAAATATTTTAAATTCACAACAATGCCCCCCCCCTTTTTTTTTTCTCACTGAATTCTTAGCATGGTGTAAGATGTGAAACCAAAAGAATGACACCTCCCTAGGCAGCAACTCCTGCGGAAGCGAAAAAAAAAACAAAATTTATGGGATTATTAGAAAAGGCAAAGAGAAAAAATTTCATACATTTTCACGTTAACTAGCGGGATCATGATAAGGATGTATATAACAATGAAACATGCAGGCAAAAATGTTATCCATCTGTCAACATAAAGTTCCATACATTATAGCCAATTCAGAAAGGACTCTTATTAACTGAAGGCATTTTGCATGCAAACATTTAACTATGTAGCAAATGTTAGTTTGGATAGGTTCATTTGTGCTGCAATACTTTTTGATCAGAAACATGCATTTTATGAGAGCCAAATGGAAGAGGTTCGCGATAAAATTCAGCACATCCTTGCAATATAGGTACATTAAATCTTAGGGAATGAAAGTATACACAATTAGTAACTAAAATTTCCAATCATGTCTCACCATTAAGTAAAATATTATACCTAAATTTGACACTTTTATATACTCTTGAGACTAAAATGACACCACATAAGTAGGGAGGAAGTCATTTTAAAACTTACTTCATCAAGATTCCCAAGACCATCTCTTAAAAAAATTGTTAAGTATGATTCAAATGGGAAAGATTGGTTACTATTAACTTGGAGTTGTGCCCCCTTTTTTTTCTCTAAAAACTCCTTTTTTTATGCATATTTTTTATTTGTCATTGGTTTCAAGCTCCTTTTTTATTTTTTGGGCCTCTTGGTCATTTGACGCTCATGTAGTATATTTTTTTTATAATCTCAATTTGATTTGTTCATTTCCATTGTTTATTCAGAAAAATTATAGTTCACAAAGCCTTGCCTCCTTTTTTGGTTAGAAATATTTACGAAGGGCTTCTTTGGGATCATATATATATTTTTTATTTTTTTATTTAAAAAAAAAAAACATGTCTGTTTAGTATATTTTTTTGTATGTTTTTATTTTTTGTTTTAAAAAATAAATAAATTTGAAACATCTAAAAGTTGGTTTTGAGTGTTTTTTAAAAGAACTCATGTTACAACATATTAAATATGTTTCATTTTAAGAAAAAAACATGAACAAAACAAAAATAAAACATAAAAAACTAAAACTAAAAGTGTTCCCAAGCAGCCCCTAAGGCGCATACTAAAATGCTTAAAATTTCCTACTCAGTAGGGTATATCATATGGAGGGGTTGATATGTATTGTCTTACCTTTCGCAGAGAATCTATTTCAGTGATTTGAACATATTGCCTTTAAATCTAAGGTGGGCAAACAATTTTAAAAAAGGGGCATATCTAGTCATACATCTAACACCTGAACTTTAGGCTTTACATTTATACCACCCAAAACATTCATATCACATAAAAAATACCACCATTTTAATTTTTAAAAGTGAAATATATCTCTCTCATGCATTGTAAATACAATGGAATGGACTGATATGTATGCAAAATTCCCTTAAAGAAAACACTTCCTCTGTATTAGTAATATCATATTTCTATCTATGATGAAAAAAGATTCCTAGATGGCTAATCTGTCTTGTTGAAGACCAAGTCACATGTGAAAGTCAAGTCATTTCAGGACACAATGTCCATTTAGAACACAATTTCTCTGCAGGACAGCTTACGGCTTCATAATACCATGTCATTTCAATACATCATGTCACTTCAGGAGGACATGTCAAGCGCTCCATTAGGTTGTCCTATTCTTTTCTATTAAAACATTAATGAGAATTGTTAAAACAGTTTCGAACAGAGCAAGCGCATGTCGGACACAAGTTGAACACAACGTTGTTATTGTAACTTGATTATCTCTCTTCTAAATTGTTTTGACATTTTACTATATAAATAATGAGTTATAAACATCGGCATAAGGTCTTCATGCGTTATCCACAAATTGTGGATATTAAAGACACTCTCATAAGTATACATCGAATATTAGCATGTGCCATCAACATGCCATCACCTATTTTTTTCAAAATTTGACGTGTCGCCATGTGTAGGCTTACATATTTGGGGGAAGTTGATGCAGTTATATCTTTTTATAAACAGTTATTAATTATATCTAATAATTCTATATTACTATTATATAGTACTTACTGCTGAATATTACATCTTATTTCGGTTTAGCCTATTCCTTTTACACGTGTATATGGTTGTGGTGTAGTGGAGACACATATATGGCTACTTCTGTAACAGTAGAGGATACTTTTTGTTATATGATTATAAAAAAATACTCATTCACTTCCTATTCTCTGTTTGTAGTTGCACCAATTGGTATCTAAGAGGCAAGAATGGCGGACGGAGGAAAACGATCAGTGAATGACGACAATCAAAGCCGGGCAATTCTACAAGAGACTCAAGCTTCCCTCACTCAGCGGATTGATCAGCTTAACAGCAATTTTCAACAATTTATTGGCGAGAGTTTTGATCTCTCGGGAAAGCTGGATTCATCCCACCGGCAACCACAATTTTTTGAGAATTGAGAATTGCATGTATGCGGTCTTGGTGACTAAAAATTTCCCTTTGAAGTGGAAAAATTGTTAGGTCAGTTCACAGATGGTTGGCCGACTGACTAACCTAATCAACTTCCTCCTCTACGGTTCATTCAATATTAAATAGATTTTATTTCCGGTTCAACGTTACCCAACCAACCTCACTATAGGATGAATCCCAAGGAACATCAAACCTTACAAGAAATTGTTGAAGATTTCCTGCGAAAACAATACATTCGACATAGTTTTAGTCCATGTGTTGTTCCAACACTCATATTTCAAAAAAACAAAAAGGCTCATGGCGAATGTGTATTGAAAACCAAGCAATTAGCAAAATCAATATTAAGTTTCACTTTCCTATGACGAACCTAGACTAACTTCTCGATAGATTGGGTGGAGTCAGTTGTTTTTCAAAATTAGATCTTCGCAACGGCTATCATCAAATTAGAATTTGTGAAGGAGATGAATGAAAAATAACATTCAAGACTCGAGAAGGTTTATATGAATGGCGAGTAATGCCCTTTGGCCTATGCAATACCCCAAGCACATTCATGAGACTAATGCATGAGGTACTCAAACCTTTCCATGGATATTTTTGCGTGGTATATTTTGATGATATTCTTGTGTATAACCCTTCATTGGATGCTCATTTACATCACCTTAAATTGATTTTAACGACTCTTCATGATCAAGAGCTTTTTTGAATCTTCCCAAGTTCGAATTTGCCATGAAAGAGGTGCAGCCTTTTGTGTCCAAACAGGGTATCAAAACTGATTCGAGCAAGGTAGAGGCTATAAATTCATGGCCAAAACCAAAAAAATTTAAGCTTCCATGGGCTTGCTAATTTCTACCGTAGATTCATGTGAAATTTCAGCATAATTGTGGCTCTGATTACAGACTGTTTGAAGCAAAAACTATATTTCTGGGGTGACGAACAGCAGCCAGCTTTGCTGCCATTAAACAACACCTAAGTTCTGCACTAATTTTAGCAATGCTTGATTTTGATAAACCTTTCCAAGTGGAGGCTGATGCTTCTCCTTTTGGCATGGGAGCAGTTCTTTCCCAAGAGAAGCAACCGATAGAAATTTTTTAGCAAGAAATTAAGTGGTCCGCGGCAAAGGAGGTCTACCTACGAACAAGAATTGTATGCTGTGATTCACGCACTTGAACAACTGGAGCACTATTTAATTTCACAAGAATTTATGCTTTTCAATGAGCACCAATCATTACAATTTTAACAAACACAAAAAAACTTGAATCGAATGCATATGAGATGAATTGTATTTCTTCAAAAGTTTAGTTTTGTTTTGAAGCACAAATCAGGCCATAACAATCAGGTTGTCGACGCTCTTATCCAAAAATAGCGAGCCTTCTAGTTGCGGTTCAATCTCTAATAACAGGTATTGAAATGCTTTGCAAGTAATATGTAGACGAAAGTGATTTTTCAATTCCATTGTCTATTTGTAAGGAGCATAGGGCAGCAGGTGACTATTCTATTCAAAGAGGATTTCTCTTCAAAGGAAATCAACTTTGTATTCCAAATACTTAACTTCGACAACAACTCATTCACGAATTGCATAGTGGTGGATTGGCCGCTCATGATGGAAAAGACAAGACATTGGCTCTCCTTCAAGCGAGAATTTTTGGGCCACGACTTCGTGGTAATGTGTGTCGCTTTGTTGAAAAATATCAAGTGTGCCAAACATTAAAAGGGGTCGATCAGACTGGCCTTTATACTCCTTCACCTGTCCCATATTCAATTTGGGAAGAACTTAGTTCAGACTTTGTTATGGGGCTTCCAAAAACTAAACAAGGCCATCATCCTGTCATGGTGGTGGTTGATAGATTTTAAAAAATGGCCCATTACATTGGATGCAATTAATATTGCAAAACTTTTCTTCAAGGAAATTATTCATCTACATGGCATTCCAAGGAGCATAACTTTGGATCGTGATGTTAAGTTCCTTAGTAGTTTCTAGCGTGAATTGTGTAAGCGAATACAAACTGAACTTAAATTTAGCTCAGCTTATCATCCTCAATCTGGTGGACAAATTAAAGTGGTAAACCGCCTGTTGGGTAATATGATTTGATGTCTTGCAAGTGAACATCCAAAGCAATGGGAAGATGCCTTCGGTCAAGCATAATATGCTTTTAACTCTAAGGTAAATAGAACTACAAGCAACACACCTTTCAGTATTGTATATACTAAAGAACCAAATTATAAGGTTGATATCGCTGTAATTTCCAAATCGAGAAGCTCTCAAGCAATCAAAATGGCAGGCGATTTTGAGGAAATGTTAAAAACCGAAACATAAAATTAATGAGAGCAATGCAATATACAAGCAACAATTTGAAGCACAACACTGAAGAAAGATTTTTAATGTTGGGGATCCAGTGATGATTCGTCTCCGTAAGGAAAGATCTCCTACCTGCACTTACTCTAAACTAAAAGCACAAAAAAATTGGGCCTTTTCCTATTGACGCAAAGATTAATGATAATGTGTATGTGGTGACACTTCCTTGGAATTTGAACATATCCTACACTTTCAATGTAGCTGATCTGTATAAGTCTCACGCACCAGATGATGGGTGTGTGCAAATTACTAAACTTGAGTTGAGTTTTTTTGAACCAAAAGGGAATTGCGGTAGCTATATCCTTTTATAATGAACTATTATAATATCTAATAATTCTATATTAGTATTATACAGTACTTACTGCCGAATATTACACCTTATTTCGGTTTAGTCTATTGTTTTTACACATGTATACGATTGTGTAGTGAAAACACGTACATATGGCTACTGCTGTAACCATGGAGGACACTTTTTAATATTTGATTACAGAAATATACTCATTCACTCTTTATTCTCTATTTTCCCCCTTTCTTTATTCTGCAGCTGCGCCAAAAGTATTCATGGTTTCTTGCTACATTGAAGTATATATGCTTATGGACTTGTTCATACTGAAATTGTGAAGGAGGATTGTAATAAAATTAATTCAATGATATTAAAGAAGCAAAGAGGATGACAAAGATTTACATAGAAAACAAATAATTTGGATGAGCCCCCGACCTGAGGAGACTTACAAATGACATCGCTATAATATAATATAACTAATTGAGACTATATAAAACATAAAGGACTATACTATTGGATCAATCGTAAAAATTCTGAGCTACCGCCATAGATCCCAAAAACCTTTCCAATAATATTGCTTGCGCCATGTGCCACACATCTTTCCAGAAAACCTTCTCTATATTAAAAAAATAATAATAAAAATAAATAAATAAATAAATAAAAACCTTCTCTATATTCTAAAGCTCCTTGTCATTTCAGGAGTCAGTTCAAATTGGGAGTGGCCTGAGATTTTGTCTGAGCAGCTTATATACTGTTACTAGTTTGTTTGCCTGATCGACAAGAAAGCAAACCCTTCTGATTTCCAAAATATTTTGACGAGAAATCTGCCACCTATCTATGGGGACGACAAAAGACCTAAGTCTTTTATTATACTTCGTGATATCATATGTTGGAAATTATCAAATTAACATCCCACTTATGTGGCCACAGAACCAAATTAATTTTTTTTTACATGAAGGCAGGATCTTCATCACCACTCTTGCCCGTTGGATTGCAATCAGACAAACCGAAATGAAGTCTTGCAGACAGGCTAAGGAGGAGATTAAGGCTTGTTCTAAAGACATGCGGCAAGGGCAGTCGTTATAAGGAGACAAGAACATAAGAGATGCAACAGAAGGTTAACAAGCAATTAATGTTTGACAGTATAAATAATTGTATATAAAAAAACTGATAGAATGAATATAGAATAAAAAAAAATCCAACTATTAAGTCTGCATACTCTAAGATAATTTATGATGTTTGGTAGTCACAAAGCTATTGGAAGGAATTACCTCAAGTGATTTTTCAGTTGTTTTCTAATTCTAATAAGAGTAATAATTAATTCCACACAATCTCAATTGAAACTAAAAAAGTGGGAAGATTTTGTTTACCTCTATTCACTTATCGATTTGTAACATTATAACCACCCATGTAACCTGGCAAACCCTTGGCTGTGACGTCTGAAGCTGTGGCACCAAACCCATAAGCAAATGGACTAGATCCATCAAGCTCAGATGAAGCTGAATGCCATGTAGGATCTCCATAGATTGGATTACCTCCATATGAATCTGTATAATTTCCTTCATATACATTTCTTGGTGTTGTGGAGGAAGTATTGATGGAGCCAGCGACACTGCTCCTCCCATAACCACCAGCGACTAAACCAAAACTACTATCACCAATTCCATAGCTCTGATTGCCAGTAGCAAAGCCTGAACTGTTGCCCACACCATGCGCTGCAAGAGATGAAGAGGATCCTACCCAGTTAAGGCCACTGTTACCAAAACCACTAAGGTTGCCACTTGTGGAGGTCATGTAGGAATTTGAATTTGTAGGAGTAGTGTTATAGTTGAGGCCACCATTAGTCCATATGTTACGAGCTGTTGAACTAAATGGTAAATCCAGATTACCAGCACCCACCCCATATGTAATAGGAGTGCCAATTCTGCTTGAGTTCCCTCCATAATATGGGTTTACGCCTCGACCATAATCAAAGCTACTGCTGAAATAAGAGTTCCCGCCATAACTCAAACCTGTCCCAGACTCGATATTCATTCCAATTCCATAACCAGGACTGAAAGGAGGGAGTCCTTTACGACCACCACTCAATTGTCCAAACCGACCATCCATCCTCATTCCAAAGCTGCCTGTATAGCTTGGGTTGAACCCTGGATTATATTCATTTAAAATGTTGTTAACCCTATTCAAACCAAAGCTATAGCTTCCCATCGGTATTCGTGTGTTAGGTCCAGGAGAGAGCTCCTTAGGAACAGCTCTCTTTACCTCTACCATCTTTCCATTGAGTTCGTGAAAACTTTTGTGCAAAGCTTTCTCAATGGCATCTTCTGAGTCAAAGGTTATGAAACCAAACCCTCTTGGCCTTTGAGTGTTGTGGTCATACATTACAACAACATCTGTGATGGTCCCAAACTGCTCAAAATATTTTTTGAAGTCTGCTTCTGTTACAGTGGAGGCGAGACCTCCTACAAATATCTTTTTGGTTCGTCCAGGAGCAGGAGAACCAGGGAGGCTGCTGCTGTTTCTATTAAGTATGTGCTGATCGTCCCTCGGTACAGCCTTCTTGGCTTCCACCTGTTATGCATGATTAGAAACTAAAATTATTTAGAATATGAAAAGAAATATATATGAAAATTCAATCTCAACAAGAAATGGAATAAATCACAGTTAGAAAATAATAGTTATATGGCAATGTATGTGGGCTGAATATCGATTAAGATGGAACACCTGTTTTATTTTTCTTTCTACTATTACTTCAAGCATGCCAATTTAAAATATAGATAACAAGTTTTCAAAGGCTAATAGAAACCCAACGATTAGTAATGTTACTTACCATCCGGCCATCGATCTGGTGCTTTTCCAAGATGACCCTCTCCGCAACAGCAGGGTCGGCGAAGACCACAAACCCGAAACCGCGCGCACGGCCAGTGCTCCGGNTACTCACTGAATTCTTAGCATGGTGTTGTAAGATGTGAAACCAAAAGAATGACAGCTCCCTAGGCAGCAACTCCTGCGGAAGCGAAAAAAAAAATATTTATGGGATTATTTAAAAAGGCAAAGAGAACAAATTTCATACATTTTCACGTTAACTAGCGGGATCACGATAAGGATGTATATAACGATGAAACATGCAAGCAAAAATGCTATCCATCTGTCAACATAAAGTTCCATACATTATAGCCAATTCAGAAAGGACTCTTATTAACTGAAGGGATTTTGCATGCAAACATTTAACTATGTAGCAAATGTTAGTTTGGATAGGTTCATTTGTGCTGCAATACTTCTTGATCAGAAACATGCATTTTATGAGAGCCAAACGGAAGAGGTTTGGGATAAAATTCAGCACATCCTTGCAATATAGGTACATTAAATCTTAGGGAATGAAAGTATACACAATTAGTAANACTCACTGAATTCTTAGCATGGTGTTGTAAGATGTGAAACCAAAAGAATGACAGCTCCCTAGGCAGCAACTCCTGCAGAAGCGAAAAGAAAAAATATTTATGGGATTATTTAAAAAGGCAAAGAGAACAAATTTCATACATTTTCACGTTTACTAGCGGGATCACGATAAGGATGTATATAACAATGAAACATGCAGGCAAAAATGTTATCCATCTGTCAACATGAAGTTCTATAGCCAATTCAGAAAGGACTCTTATTAACTGAAGGGATTTTGCATGCAAACATTTAACTATGTAGCAAATGTTAGTTTGGATAGGTTCATTTGTGCTGCAATACTTCTTGATCAGAAACATGCATTTTATGAGAGCCAAATGGAAGAGGTTCGTGATAAAATTCAGCACATCCTTGCAATATAGGTACATTAAATCTTAGGGAATGAAAGTATACACAATTAGTAACTAAAAATTTCCAATCATGAGACTAAAATGACACCACATAAGTAGTGAGGAAGTCATTTTAAAACTTCCTTTCATCAAGATTCCCAAGGCCATCTCTTAAAAAATTTGTTAAGTATGATTCAAATGGGAAAGATTGGTTACTACTAACTTGGAGTTGTGCCCCCCCCTTTTTTTTTCTCTAAAAACTCATTTTTTTTATGCATATTTTTTAGTTGTCATTGGTTTCAAGCTCCTTTTTTTTATTTTTTGGGCCTCTTGGTCATCTGACACTCATGTAGCATATTTTTTTTTATAATCTCAATTCGATTTGTTCATTTCTGTCGTTTATTCAGAAAAATTATAGTTCGCAAAGTCTTGCCTCTTTTTTTGTATGTTTTTATTTTTTGTTTTAAAAAATAAATAAGTTTGAAACATCTAAAGGTTGGTTTTGAGTGTTTTTAAAAAGAACTCATGTTACAACATATTAAATATGTTTCATTTTAAGAAAAAAACATGAACAAAACAAAAATAAAACATAAAAAACTAAAACTAAAAGTGTCCTAAACAGCCCCTAAGGCGCATACTAAAATGCTTAAAATTTCCTACTCAGTAGGGTATATTATATGGAGGNCCATGAACAAAACAAAAATAAAACATAAAAAACTAAAACTAAAAGTGTTCCTAAACAGCCCCTAAGGCGCATACTAAAATGCTTAAAATTTCCTACTCAGTAGGGTATATTATATGGAGGGGTTGATATGTATTGTCTTACCTTTCGCAGAGAATCTATTTCAGTGATTTGAACATATTGCCTTTAAATCTAAGGTGGGCAAACAATTTTAAAAAAGGGGCATATCTAGTCATACATCTAACACCTGAACTTTAGGCTTTACATTTATACCACCCAAAACATTCATATGACATAAAAAATACTACCATTTTAATTTTTAAAAAGTGAAATATATCTCTCTCATGCATAGTAAATACAATGCAATTGACTGATATGTATGCAAAATTCCCTTGAAGAAAACACTTCCTCTGTATTAGTAATATCATATTTCTATCTATGATGAAAAAAGATTCCTAGATGGCTAATCTGTCTTGTTGAAGACCAAGTCACATGTGAAAGTCAAGTCATTTCAGGACACAATGTCCATTTAGAACACAATTTCTCTGCAGGACAGCTTACGGCTTCATAATACCATGTCATTTCAATACATCATGTCACTTCAGGAGGACATGTCAAGCGCTCCATTAGGTTGTCCTATTCTTTTCTATTAAAACATTAATGAGAATTGTTAAAACAGTTTCGAACAGAGCAAGCGCATGTCGGACACAAGTTGAACACAACGTGGTTATTGTAACTTGATTATCTCTCTTCTAAATTGTTTTGACATTTTACTATATAAATAATGAGTTATAAACATCGGCATAAGGTCTTCATGCGTTATCCACAAATTGTGGATATTAAAGAC
>JXCR01102998.1:30053-41815 GCA_002079205.1 Phalaenopsis hybrid cultivar
ACAACACTGAAGAAAGATTTTTAATGTTGGGGATCCAGTGATGATTCGTCTCCGTAAGGAAAGATCTCCTACCTGCACTTACTCTAAACTAAAAGCACAAAAAAATTGGGCCTTTTCCTATTGACGCAAAGATTAATGATAATGTGTATGTGGTGACACTTCCCTGGAATTTGAACATATCCTACACTTTCAATGTAGCTGATCTGTATAAGTCTCACCCACCAAATGATGGGTGTGTGCAAATTACTAAACTTGAGTCGAGTTTTTTTGAACCAAAAGAGAATTGCGGTAGCTATATCCTTTTATAATGAACTATTATAATATCTAATAATTCTATATTAGTATCATACAATACTTACTGCCGAATATTACACCTTATTTCCGTTTAGTCTATTGTTTTTACACATATATACGATTGTGTAGTGAAAACACGTACATATGGCTACTGCTGTAACCATGGAGGACACTTTTTGATATTTGATTACAGAAATATACTCATTCACTTTTTATTCTCTATTTTCCCCCTTTCTTTATTCTGCAGCTGCACCAAAAGTATTCATGGTTTCTTGTTAAATTGAAGTATATATGCTTATGGACTTGTTCATACTGAAATTGTGAAGGAGGATTGTAATAAAATTAATTCGATGATATTAAAGAAGTAAAGAGGATGACAAAGATTTACATGGAAAACAAATAATTTAGATGAGCCCCCGACCTGAGGGGACTTACAAATGACATCGCAGATGCCAACCAACAAGTTGGGGTATGCGGCACTATATTCTAAAGCTTCTTGTCATTTCAGGAGTCAGTTCAAATTGGGAGTGGACTGAGATTTTGTATGAGCAGCTTATATATTGTTACTAGTTTGTTTGCCTGATCGACAAGAAAGCAAACCCTTCTGATGTCCAAAATATTTTGACGAGAAATCTGCCACCTATCTATGGGGATGACATAAGACCTAAGTCTTTTATTATACTTCGTATATCATATGTTGGAAATTATCATATTAACATCCCACTTATGTGGCCACAGAGCAAATTAATTTTTTTTTACATGAAGGCAGGATCTTAATCATCACTCTTGCCCGTTGGATAGCAATCAGACAAACCGAAATGAAGCTTGCAGACAGGCTAAGAAGGAGATTAAGGCTTGTTCTAAAGACATGCGGCAAGGGCGGTCGTTATAAGGAGACAAGAACATAAGAGATGCAACAGAAGGTTAACTAGCAATTAATGTTTGACAGTATAAATAATTGTATAAAAAAAACAGATAGAATGAATATAGAATTTAAAAAAATCCAACTATTAAGTCTGCATACTCTAAGATAATTTATGATGTTTGGTAGTCACAAAGCTATTGGANGACAGATAGAATGAATATAGAATAAAAAAAAAATCCAACTATTAAGTCTGCTTTAAGATAATTTATAAGAGTAATAACTAATTCTAATAAGAGTAATAACTAATTCTAAGGAGACAAGTGATTTTTCAGTTGTTTTCTAATTCTAATAAGAGTAATAACTAATTCCACACAATCTCAATTGAAACTAAAAAAGTGGGAAGATTTTGTTTACCTCTATTCACTTATCGATTTGTAACATTATAACCACCCATGTAACCTGGCAAACCCTTGGCTGTGACGTCTGAAGCTGTGGCACCAAACCCATAAGCAAATGGACTAGATCCATCAAGCTCAGATGAAGCTGAATGCCATGTAGGATCTCCATAGATTGGATTACCTCCATATGAATCTGTATAATTTCCTTCATATACATTTCTTGGTGTTGTGGAGGAAGTATTGATGGAGCCAGCGACACTGCTCCTCCCATAACCACCAGCGACTAAACCAAAACTACTATCACCAATTCCATAGCTCTGATTGCCAGTAGCAAAGCCTGAACTGTTGCCCACACCATGCGCTGCAAGAGATGAAGAGGATCCTACCCAGTTAAGGCCACTGTTACCAAAACCACTAAGGTTGCCACTTGTGGAGGTCATGTAGGAATTTGAATTTGTAGGAGTAGTGTTATAGTTGAGGCCACCATTAGTCCATATGTTACGAGCTGTTGAACTAAATGGTAAATCCAGATTACCAGCACCCACCCCATATGTAATAGGAGTGCCAATTCTGCTTGAGTTCCCTCCATAATATGGGTTTACGGCTCTACCATAATCAAAGCTACTGCTGAAATAAGAGTTCCCGCCATAACTCAAACCTGTCCCAGACTCGATATTCATCCCAATTCCATAACCAGGACTGAAAGGAGGGAGTCCTTTACGACCACCACTCAATTGTCCAAACCGACCATCCATCCTCATTCCAAAGCTGCCTGTATAGCTTGGGTTGAACCCTGGATTATATTCATTTAAAATGTTGTTAACCCTATTCAAACCAAAGCTATAGCTTCCCATCGGTATTCGTGTGTTAGGTCCAGGAGAGAGCTCCTTAGGAACAGCTCTCTTTACCTCTACCATCTTTCCATTGAGTTCGTGAAAACTTTTGTGCAAAGCTTTCTCAATGGCATCTTCTGAGTCAAAGGTTATGAAACCAAACCCTCTTGGCCTTTGAGTGTTGTGGTCATACATTACAACAACATCTGTGATGGTCCCAAACTGCTCAAAATATTTTTTGAAGTCTGCTTCTGTTACAGTGGAGGCGAGACCTCCTACAAATATCTTTTTGGTGCGTCCAGGAGCAGGAGAACCTGGGAGGCTGCTGCTGTTTCTATTAAGTATGTGCTGATCGTCCCTTGGTACAGCCTTCTTGGCTTCCACCTGTTATGCATGATTAAAAACTAAAATTACTTGGAATATGAAAAGAAATATATATGAAAATTCAATCTCAACAAGAAATGGAATAAATCACAGTTAGAAAATAATAGTTATATGGCAATGTATGTGGGCTGAATATCGATTAAGATGGAACACCTGTTTTCTTTTTCTTTCTACAATTACTTCAAGCATGCCCATTTAAAATATAGATAAGGGTTTCAAGTTTTCAAAGGCTAATAGAAACCAAACGATTAGTAATGTTACTTACCATCCGGCCATCGATCTGGTGCTTTTCCAATATGACCCTCTCCGCAACAGCAGGGTCGGCGAAGACCACAAACCCGAAACCGCGCGCACGGCCAGTGGTCCGGTCCTTCATGATCACCGCCTCAACAATTTCCCCAAAGCTCTTGAAATACTCCCGGAGGCGATCCTCATTGGTGTCCCAGGAGATCCCCCCAATGAAAAGTTTTCCGAGATCCGTCTCCATTCTCCTTCCTGCAATCTCCATACACATTATTCTCAATCAAACAATCCCAATCACAGAACAAAAGGACCAATCCGCCATCCAATAACCAATTCATGGCGAATAAAATCAAGACCAACCAGATCAANCTTTCCGAGATCCGTCTCCATTCTCCTTCCTGCAATCTCCAAACACATTATTCTCAATCAAACAATCACAATTACAGAACAAAAGGACCAATCCGCCATCCAATAACCAATTCATGGCGAATAAAATCAAGACCAACCAGATCAAATTCGATACAAAAATCCTCTAACCAGACAACGAAATTCGATCTATTCAACAACGAATTCGATTTTTCAGGAAACCCAAATAACTACACCAGCAGAATAACCGTCGATGCATACTACATATTCAACATATGACATAAATAACGAATAAAACCAACGCAAACCGCATCCAAGTCGAAAATCGAAGCCCAAACCCAAAAAAGCATTGCAGTATAACCGCAGGTTGGAAAACAACCAGTAAATCAACAGGGGAAGCTCAGATCCTACTCCGATCGAACATAAACGAAGTAAAATTCGTAAAAAAAAAAGGAAATAAAATAGAAGAATACAAATGGAAAGCAGAAGAGATCGAATTGAACGTGAAATACTCACCGATTGATCCGCGTTCCACCTTCCGATGAGAACACGAGGGGATCCCCTCTCTTTCCTCCGTCTAAGATCTGTTAGTCCCCATCGACAGATCAGAAGAGCTCCTCNCACAGAACAAAAGGACCAATCCGCCATCATATAACCAATTCATGGCGAATAAAATCAAGACCAACCAGATCAAATTCGACACAAAAATCCTCTAACCAGACAACGAAATTCGATCTATTCAACAACGGATTCGATTTTTCAGCAAACACAAATAACTACACCAGCAGAATAACNCACAAAATCCTCTAACCAGATAACGAAATTCGATCTATTCAACAACGGATTCGATTTTTCAGCAAACACAAATAACTACACCAGCAGAATAACCGCCGATGCATACTACATATTCAACACATGACATAAATAACGAATACAACCAACGCAAACCGCATCCAAGTCGAAAATCGAAGACCAAACCCAAAAAAAGCATTGCAGTATAACCGCAGGTTGGAAAACAACCAGTAAATCAACAGAGGAAGCTCAGATCCTACACCGATCGAACATAAACGAAGTAAAATTCGTAAAAAACAAAAAAAAAAGGAAATAAAATAGAAGAATACAAATGGAAAGCAGGAGAGATCGAATTGTACGTGAAATACTCACCGATTGATCCGCGTTCCACCTTCCGATTAGAGCACAAGGGGATCCCCTCTCTTTCCTCCGTCTAAGATCTGTTAGTCCCCATCGACAGATCAGAAGAGCTCCTCATAGNTAAAAAAAAAAAGGAAATAAAATAGAAGAATACAAATGGAAAGCAGAAGTGATCGAATTGAACGTGAAATACTCACCGATTGATCCGCGTTCCACCTTCCGATGAGAGCACGAGGGGATCCCCTCTCTTTCCTCCGTCTAAGATCTGTTAGTCCCCATCGACAGATCAGAAGAGCTCCTCATAGCCTTCTCCACCTCCCCCCCTCCATCTCTCTCCCTCTGGAGGCGCTTTTATAGCTGTCTCCGTTTCTCCTCATTTTTTCTCGTTTTTTAATATATTTCTTTATTTCCTTCGCTCGATTCGACAAACGCNTCCCCCTCCATCTCTCTCCCTCTGGAGGCGCTTTTATAGCTCTCCGTTTCTCCTCATTTTTTCTCGTTTTTTAATATATTTCTTTATTTCCTTCGCTCGATTCGACAAACGCAGAAAGAAATAGCTGGAAGCGGAAACGATATATAAGAGTTGTGAGGCTGCTGATGTAAATTAGATTATGAGAAGTTGGTTGATATGCTCACATCAGCTGTCATGAATTAACACGAAACGCTAAAACTTTGCTTACGTGTCTTCTTGACACACACCGACGCGATTTGTGACCCACAGCAGTAACGAATTGCAGTTTGCCACGTAATTATTCTTCTTAAAAAATACTTCGTAACGGGTTTTTCGGATAGAACTGCGCACATTTTTTCCCCCAATTTTTTTTTTTCCAAAAGATTTTGGATTTTGGTGGGGGAAAATAAATAACTAAATAAATAAAATGCTGCTCTACCTATTGAAAAAAATAGAATAAATTATAATCTCTTGTGAATCATATCCATAAAAAAAATAAATAAAATCTTTTAAATTCAACTAAAATATCATATTTACTTCAAAAAGAAATTTTATTTCACTTTAAAAAATTAAAATATAATGAGCACGTGATATAAATGTAAAAATCAAAATTTTTGAGTTATATATGTAAATACATTGGAATTGTGTGCCATGTATGTAAATGCCCCTAAAAAACATATATATATATATATATATATATATATATATATATATATANTCCCCCAATTTTTTTTTTCCAAAAGATTTTGGATTTTGGTGGGGGAAAATAAATAAATAAATAAATAAAATGCTGCTCTAACTATTGAAAAAAAGAAAATAAATTATAATATCTTGTGAATCATATCCATACAAAAAATAAATAAAATCTTTTAAATTCATGTAAAATATCATCTTTACTTCGAAAAGAAATTTTATTTCACTTATAAAAATTAAAATCATAATGAGCACGTGATATAAATGTAAAAATCAAAATTTTTTAGTTATATATGTAAATACGTTGGAATTGTGTGTCATGTATGTAAATGCCCCGAAAAAACATATATATATATATATANATAGAACTGCTCACATTTTTTTCCCCCAAAAAAAAAATTTTTTTTTCAAAAGATTTTGGATTTTGGTGGGGGAAAATAAATAAATAAATAAATAAATAGCTGCTCTACCTATTGAAGCGAAAAGAATAAATTATAATATTTTGTGAATCATATCCATACAAAAAATAAATAAAATCTTTTAAATTCAACTAAAATATCATCTTTACTTCGAAAAGAAATTTAATTTCACTTTAAAAAATTAAAATCATAATGAGCACGTGATATAAATGTAAAAATCAAAATTTTTGAGATATATGTAAATACATTGGAATTGTGTGTCATGTATGTAAATGCCCCTAAAAAACATATTATCATGATAAATTATTATGATATATATATATATNAAATTGGATCAAATATATGCAACTTAATTTTTCAAATTAGGTGAGTTTGACGGTTTACGAACGGGCGTGTAGTCGACGGTGTCTAAACCGCCAGCCAGAAGCCTGAATACCCGCCCCAGCCTACATCTCCTTCATTTCGTCTTCGACATTTCATCAAACACCAATAGTGCAGTATTAGGAACGTTCTTAAATATCAAGCAAGCTTGGACCACTGCATGGCTTTTCTTTTTCACATTAACAAGATCAGTTCCCCCACGTTAGTGGTGGGGCCAGAAAATGGCTACATGGTAAAAAAATTTATTTTTTAAGATTTACATGCTTATCGCTCAATTCCTACGCATCTACGTGTATAACACTAAATTTGAAGTCCCATGTATTTACCAGATATTACGACATCTTCTTATATTCTGATTTTGGCATCCTTTCATAGTTATAACCGCTCTTAGCACGGTTATATATAGTATTCATAAATGCTTGAAAAGTGGCATATAATGATCTGATAACCGTGTTGTTTGGTTGGATGGTGTTGTGTTGGAGCCCGATCCCGACCCCGCCTACCGCTTGATCGCGAAGCGCCGCTCCTGCTCTATCGCGAATCGTTGCGACCGCTCCCGCTCGCCTCTTCAGTTCGTGATACGTGTTCCCGCTCTCGCCTTCATTTGCTCCCTCACACGCGAAGCTTTTGTCCGATCGCGAATAGTCGCGAGATCTCCCGCAACCTTCTCGCGATAAAAGGCTTCGAACGGCTCCTTTAGTTTATAGGTCACGATTCTTTTGTGTTCTTCCTCGAACTTCCTCGGGATAGAGGAAGAGAAGTGCAATAAGTAGTTCTTTGCGGCAGAAGAAAGAAGAAAGAAGAAGAAGAAAATTGTTTTCCATTGGTTTCTTCTTGGTGACTTGTGGCATAAGAGAAATATGTTTATTTCTCTTGTAAGTTTGTCTTTTTCGATGTATCTCGGTGTAGAGAGAGAAGAAGAGGGAGCAATGAAGTGAGAGATTCCTCTTGTAAGTCGAGATAATCGACTAGTGTAAATTCCTCAAATAGTAAAATCCTCTCCAACTCTGTGGACGTAGACAATTTGCCGAATCACGTAAATCTGTGTGTTCCGTTGTGTTACTGTTTTCTGATGTGAATTTTCTCGTTCTATTTTTTCACTTTGTCAAAATTTGTTCTCCTATTATATATATATATATATATATATATATATATATATATATATATATATATATATATATATATANTCTTAAGAAGTTGAATTTGAGGGCTCATCTCTTAAAAATAGTTGCAATTACATATAGACTGTGATGAAGTTAATTCAATAGCTGTTTATTGTAGAAATGACTCTTATTTATAGATTATAGGGATATCTAGTGTAAGATTACATATTTGTTTTCTTTTAATAGGGACCTTACCATATATTATGACATCTTTTTTATATTCTGATTTTGGCATCCTTTCATAGTTACAACAGTTCTTAGCACGGTTATGTATAGTATTCATAAATGCTTGAAAAGTGGCATCTAATGATCTGATAACCCTGTTGTTAGGGTGGATGGTGTTGTGCTCGATCCCGATCCCGGCGCCGCCTCCTGCTCGATCGCGAAGCGTCGCTTCTGCTCTTTAGCGAATCGTTGTGACCGCTCCCACCCGCCTCTTCAGTTCGTGATACATGTTCCCGCTCTAACCTCCGCTTGCTCCCGCATGCACGAAGCTTTCGTCTGATCGTGAATAATCACGACATCTCCGGCTACCTTCTCGCGATACAAGGCTTCAGACTGCTCCTTTAGTTTCTAGGTCACGATTCTTTTGTGTTCTTCCTCGGACTTCCTCGGGATAGAGGAAGAGAAGTGCAAGAAGTAGTTCCTTGCGGCAGAAGAAAGAAGAAGAAAAAGATTGTTCTCCATTGGCTTCTTCTTGGCAACAGAAGAGAAATTAGTTTATTTCTCATGTAAGTTTATTTTTTCGGTGCATCTCGGTATAGAGAGAAAAGAAGAGAAAGAGAAGAAGATAGAGCAATAAAGTGAGAGATTCCTCTTGTAAGTCGAGATAATCGACTAGTGTAAATTCCTCCAGTAGTAAAATCATCTCCAATTATGTGGACGTAGATAATTTGCTAAATCGCGTAAATCTGTGTGTTCCGTTGTGTTACTGTTTTCTGATGTGAATTTTCTCGTTCTATTTTTCGCTTTGTCAAAACTCATTCTCATATTATATATATATATATATATATATATATATATATATATATTATCACAACCGGATGAAAATCTTTGATTGACAGATAGACATTCGACCAACTGAAAGGTCATCAGTCAGCCCACTCAGGAGAAAATGAGAAAAGACCATCTTATCGTTAGGATGAATTGATCTGCCAAGCAGAGGGTATACCATAGTAATCTAATAGGCAGCTCTTATTGGATAAAGAGTTTTCTCAATCGGTCAAAAAGGCATTTCATGAGGACCTTTTGGCCATTTTACTAGGAGTTCCAGAATCGACTTAGGGATTTGATCATGAATGACTATCTCTCAAATTGAGATCCATCTATTTCTTTGTTTGGCTGTGCTTCTATATGGTCGGCTCATATTTTCGACTGCAGAAAATGACACTTGATGTTTCTATCATTTAACTATCCCGCTGTGCTATCCTTTGGTGTTTATAAGCGATAGTCGTTGGATTTCTTCTAGATTCGTGTGGACTTATTTTCTTATGTACAAACCCCATATCCATATTTTTCATTTTTATCAAATTATCGATGGTTTGATTGTGACTCGCATAAGTACAATGGTTCGGTGTTTAAAAAAAATCACCACCGAGGTGGTTAATATGTAAATATGAATGTTTCAGGTTGTTTGTATGTAATTATCCATAAAAAAGCAAAATTAATCATAAATACGTATCAGATATCTAATTAATTCAAGATCTTATGATTAGAGCCAGAAACATTCTGCTATTTAATCAAGTTGAGTTGCGTATAATTTGAAAATTTTGCCGTTAAACATTCGTTTAATTATCTTAGTAATATAAGTTTTGCTCTCTTGTACTTTATATCTCATTTGAAATCTGATACACTACCGACAAATTTTGATCATCAAACACGAATCTCAAAGTCTGACATGAATCTCGAGATAATATTTTAAAAAAGAAATATTCAAATCTTGATAAAAAGTCATCCAGAGTTCCGATTTCAGCAAATTACAGTCAAACTGATCTGTTCAATGAGACAGACTTAATGATATGAAAACTAGCACAATCCAAGTCAAATCAAGCTCAGATTAAGTCATTAAATTACAGTTAAAAGATTTATGAATATATTTAGAAAGTCAAACGACTGTTAAATATGATAAATTTATACTCAAATCGTGCGGCTTGACAAGACGAATCTAACGAGTCCAATATCACTCAATTCTGACACTATTAAAACACTCAAATGTCCATTAAATGCTGTATGATCGATGGAAGCTCTCCGGACCATCCGATCAAAATGGTTCATATTCTTGCATTAATTGCACCTAGAACACTATAAATAGAGCTCTATCCCTCTCATGAGAGGAGAGGAAGTCGAGAGAGAGTCTGCGGTCTTGAGGAGTAGCTGCAGCTCAACAACACAACCAATCGTCGTCGATCACCGCCGACCTCCGTCGTCGACCACCACCGACCTCCGTCGTCGACCACCGCCTACTGTCGTCAACCTCCACCTACAGTCGTCAACCTCCACCTACCGTCATCAACCTCCACCTACCGTCATCAATCACCACCAACCCAACGCCGTCAGTCGACATTGTAATCTGAAAAATATAGTTACATTTTCCCGTCTATGGGATGATGTATTTTTATAATCATAAATCAATTGTGGATTTCCGCAACTAGGCAATATATCGTGGTTTTTCCCTAACGGGTTTTCCACATAAAAACTTTTAGGGTCATTACCACTTTTTTCTATTTTATCTGTATGTGTGCTGAATTTTCGTACAATGCTAAGACGATAATTTATTACTCTACTGCCATGAATTTTCCAGCACGCATCAAAATCATAATTCGAGAAATGGATAACAGTAGATGTGGGAAAAGAAGAAAGAATGAACTTACTAACTAACTAACTATATATAGTTTAAAAGGTTTGATTCAAGTTTGATTCAAGTTTGATTCAAGTTTTTGACTTGTAAAGTTTAAAAGGTTTGATTCAAGAATGAACTTACTAACTATATATAGTTTAAAAGGTTTGATTCAAGTTTTTGACTTGTAAAGTTAACTGAAATTTTTAAGAGATTTGAAGTCTAACCTATGGATTTTAATGTTGACCAAAGTAAGGTGCAACTAATTAGTTAAAGGAGATGAGGATATTAAAGCTTTAATAGTTATGAAAGTGGTGAACAAAGATTGATTTTTAATCTATCACAAAAGAGAGGTTATAAAAAATTTTATAAGCTCATTTGGTCAAATAAAGATTGGTTGATTTAAAGTCTAACATTAATAAAGTTACTGCGAATTGTGTTGAGCATTATAGAGAAACATAATGATAGCTTACAACATCATAAGATGAGTGAGTGGACTGTAATATATATATATATATATATATATANGGAGATGTTAAGAATGACCTTTCTTTTAAAATAATAAAATTATAATAACCCCTAAGTTTGTAATGCTATATGTCTTCACAATGCTTAACACATGTGTCGGTGAATACAAATTTATTTATTTTTGGGTAATTACTTTTATATGTATTCATGGTTTCTTAATGTAATGTCTTGATATGCATGACACAAGAATATTCTATTTACTTTACCTTTTGGCGCTTTAAACCTCCATGCTATCACTGTCCTACCTTAGTTTTGTTGTTCTAGAACTGTTGGCTTGTATGACTACGTCTTTTTGTTATGTCACAGACTGATTTCTTGTGGTCCAATCATGTGCCAAACAAACTCTTAAGTGATGAATACATTTCAATTGTAAGAGTTGATTTTTGTCATAATAAAAAGTAAAAACTAAACCATTGCTAAAGAGCTATTCTTGGTTTTGTATAGGCTAAATTATTCTCCATTGTCACTTGTTCAAAATTTGAATGTTAATTTGGAAGCCTATTCTTCATCGAAATTGCATATTATGCTAAAGCTAATCAACTTATTGATATAGAGGGCCTTCGACCGATGCCCTCCAAAAAATGATCATTACCTGAAGAAATATTACATTTGATGTTCTTTGCAATGAGGCAAGGAAAAATTGGCCTCCATTATCTAGATAATGGACGACATATCTTACATTTGCATTGGTTGGCATCATGCTTTGTGCAGAGATTCCCAACAAAGTATTTTTATCTTGGTTGATATTGTGTTTCA
>JXCR01103004.1:0-15984 GCA_002079205.1 Phalaenopsis hybrid cultivar
TAATGAAAATTACTGTGGAGAAACCTCCACCACCGTTTCCTCAAAGATTGAAGCAACACCAAAAAGATAAACAATTTTTCAAGTTTATAGAAATTCTTATTAAACTAACGGTAAATATTCCCTTAGTAGAAGCTTTAGAACAAATGCTCAATTATGTGAAGTTTATGAAAGATATTTTGAACAAGAAAAGGAAGTTCATTGATAATGAGACTGTTGCACTCAGTGAAGAGTGTAGTGCAATTATTCAGAAAAAGCTTCTTAAGAAATTAAAAGATCCAGGTAGTTTCACTATACTGTGTGCTATCGGTGAAAGACTTTATGGAAGAGCTTTATGTGATTTAGGAATCAACATTAAACTTATGCCTCTATCAATTTTCAAGAGATTAGGATTAGGAGAAGTCTCACGTACTACTATAACTCTTCAGTTAATGGATCATTAAGTTACTTATCCTAAGGGAGTTATAGAAGATGTGTTAGTAAAAGTTGATAAATTTATCTTTCTTGTGGATTTTATTGTTTTAGATATGGAAGAAGATAATGAAATACCTATAATTTTAGGGAGACCTTTTTTAGCTACTGGAAGAGCTATGATAGATGTTCAAAAGGGAGAATTAACTATGAGAGTTAACAATTAAGAAGTGACTTTTAATATTGTGAAATCTATGAAATACTCTGCTGTTGAAAGAGATAATGAATGTTTTTGCATGAAAATTTATGAACATCTATTAAACGAGCATTTTAAAGAATATTTTGAAGAAAAAAGATTTTGAAGACAAAGATGAAGTTATTTTGGACGAAATAGAAAATGAAGAATTATATTACGTCCAGGAAAGATTTGAGATGTTGGATATTACAGGAAATGCTGATAAGAATCTAGTTCTGTTAATTATAAACCACCAAAACTTGAGTTGAAAACATTGTCTAACCACTTGAAGTATGTGTTTCTCAAAAACTCATCTACATTACCTGTTATTATGTCTTCAAACTTGAATGATTTGGAAGAGCAAAGACTTTTGGATAAATTAAAAAGATATAATAAAGCTTTTGGTTTGGTTGGACCTTAGCTGATATTAAAGGAATCAGTCCTTTGATCTGTATGCATAGAATTATACTGGATGAACAATATAAACCAAGAGTTGATCCACAAAGGAGATTGAACCCAATGATGAAAGAAGTAGTCAAAAAGAAAATTTTGACATGGTTGGATGCTGGAATTATATATCATATTTCGAACAGTGCTTGGGTAAGTCCAATTCATTGTGTTCCTAAGAAAGGAGGGGTGACTGCTGAAGCACGAGAGAATAATGAATTAATATCTATTAGACAAGTTACTGGGTGGCATATTTGCATTGATTATAGTAAATTAAACACTGCCACTAGGAAAGATCACTTCCCTTTACCATTCCTAGACCAAATATTAGGCAGACTTGCTGGGCACAAATATTTTTGTTTTTTAGATAGATATACCGGCTACCATTAAATTTCTATTGCTACTGAGGATCAAGAAAAGACAACATTTACTAGTCCTTTTGGAACTTTTGCTTTTCGAAGAATGTCTTTCGGATTATGTATGCACCTGCAACATTCCAGAGATGTATGATGTCTATATTTAGTAAGTTAATTAATGATGGAATAGAAGTATTTATGGATGATTTCTCTGTATTTATAACATCATTTGACGCATGCTTAAATTATCTTGAAAAAGTTTTGGAGATGCTAAAGAACTAATTTAGTTCTAAATTGGGAGAAATATCAATTTATGGTTGCAGGAGGAATATTGTCGGGCATAAAATTTTAAAAAAATGGTATGGAAGTAGACCCTGCAAAAATTTAAGTTATATCTAAACTAACACCTCCTACTAATGGAAGAGGGGTTAGAAGTTTTCTTGGACATGTTGTTTTTACATGCATTTTATTAAAGATTTTTCAAAAATTACCAAACCTCTATGCCAAATTTTAGAAAAGGACAAGAAATTTAAGTTTATTGAAGACTGTTTAGACACCTTTGAGTTATAAAAAGAAAAGCTAATTAGAGCCCCTATAACAATTTCACCTAACTGGGAGAAACCATTTGGACAGATGTGCGATGCTAGTGATTATGCTATTATAGCTGTTCTTGGACAAAGATATGATAAAATTTTTAAACTTATATATTATGCTAGTAAAACTCTTAATGATGCTTAAATTAACTACACTATTACTGTAAAAGAGTTACTGGCTATAGTTTATGCTTTTGACAAATTTAGATCTTATGTAATTGGGACTAAATGTGTTGTGCACACTGATCACTCTGCTATTAAATATCTGATGTAAAAGAAGGATCCCAAACCAAGGTTAATTAGATGGATACTTTTGATGCAAGAGTTTGATTTTGTGGTTATTGATAAGAACTGATAATCAAATTGTTGATCATTTATCAAGATTAAAATATTATGAATTATCTGACACCGAAAATGAAATTACAAATAGTTTCCCTGATGAACAACTCTATAATATTAATGAGTGGAAAATACTATGGTATGCTGATATTGTTAATTATATTGTAAGTGATATTTTGCCACCTATGCTGACATTGCAACAACAAAGAAAATTCTTTCATGATGCGAAAGCAAATTTTTGGGATGAGCCTTATTTATATAAATAATGTAAGGATCTTATTATGAGAAGATGTGTACCTTATGAAGAAACTGAATTAATTATTCAGAAATGTCATGATTCTGAATTTGGAGGATATTTTGGAATTGATAAAACTACTTATAAAACTTTACAAGTTGGATTCTATTGGCCTACTATCTTTAGAGATGTTTACTGATACATAAAAACTTGTGATCGATGCCAATAAGTAGGAAATATATCTAGAAGAAATGAAATTCCTTTGAATTTCATGTTAAAAGTTGAGATCTTTGATGTTTTGGGATTCAATTTCATGGGACCATTTACTCCTTCATCTGGGAACTTATATATATTAGTTGCGGTAGATTACATTTCAAACTGGATTGAAGCACAAGCTTTACCTCATTGTGACGTTAAACGTGTTTCAAGATTTTTAATGAAAAACATTTTCACTAGATATGGAATGCCGAGAGTGATTATCACTGATAAAGGATCCCATTTCAGGAATAAATACATTCAGAAATTGGGAGAAAAATTTATTGTTATTCATAGAATCTCTACTTCCTATCACCCTCAAATTAGTGGGTTAGCTGAAGTTTCTAATAGAGAGATTAAACAAATACTGGAAAAGACTGTAAACCTTAGTAGAGTAGATTGGTCTACTAGACTGGATACTACATTATGGGCTTACAGGACTGCTTATAAAATTTTTATTAGAATGACTCCTTACAGGCTGATTTTTGGAAAGACTTCTCACTTACTTGCAGAATTGGAGCATAAAGCATATTGGGCGATTAAAGAATTCAATTATAATTTGAAAGATGTTGTTAAGAAGAGATTGTTACAATTAAATGAATTGGAAGAATTAAGAAATGAGTCTTATGATAGAGAGGAGATTATTACAAATGAATGAATTAGAAGAATTAAGAAATGAATCTTATGATAACGATAAAAGAAAAGATTGTTACAAATGAATGAATTGGAAGAATTAAGAAATCAATCTTATGATAACGATAGAATAAATAGGAGCATAAAGCATATTGGGCGATTAAGGAATTCAATTATAATTTGAAAGATGCTGGTAAGATATTGTTACAAATGAATGAATTGGAAGAATTAAGAAATGAATCTTATGATAAAGATAGAATTTATAAGGAAAAACTTAAGTTATGGCATGATCGAAAGATTAACCAGAAGAACTTTGAACCAGGACAAGAAGTTTTACTTTACATACAAAGCTGAAGTTGTTCCCTGAGAAATTAAAATCTTGTTGGTTAGGACCCTTTACTGTGACTCGAGTTTATACTTACAGATGTGTTGAAATTGAAGATCAAAAGACTGGGAATAGATTTAAAGTAAATGGACACAGATTAAAGCAATATTTTGAAGTAAAAAACCAAATTTTAAAGAAGTTTTAATGGACAATCAACCTGAATAATATCTAAATAGGTCGGGCTGACAACGTTAAACCAAGCGCTTTATGGGAGGCAACCCATAGTTATCTTTATTTTTATTGCGATTATAGTGTTTTTGTTTAAAATTATCGTTAGTCTGTAGTAAATTTACTTTACTATCTATATGTCTATGTGTGTGATTTGATTTGAACTTATGTGTTTGCTTTACTTTTGAATTTTACTTTTAGATCTTTGTATAGTTGAGATTGAGCATAAAATATTTTGTTTTCAGCGTTTAGAGTGTTGTGGCTTAGATTGCGATGCTGAATTATTGTATTTAGGTTGAGAAAATACCAAGTTTATGTGTGTCATGTAACGTGTAATGTAACCCTTAGATTTTATATATAATTGAGATGTTTTGTCTTGTGAATGTTTATTTGTGTTAGTACATCATTTAATCATTTAAAAATTCATGTCTAGAATGATTAAACGGATTTCGACGAGGCTTGGAATTTATCAAAATCACAAAAATCTAGAAATTGAATCAATTTTGATAATCTCACCGACGGCGCCACCGACACCGCTGACGAAGGATTTTTCTCGAGACTTAGGCTATTTAATTCAATAGAGCTCATTGACGGTGCTGAAGACCGCACCGATGGCGAGATACTGAAAAAACACTTTTAACCATGATTTTGACCAGTCAATCGCCACTATTCATCATCCCCTTCCTCTAAAAAACAAATATTTCGACCTAGGGCTTTAGAGATCTTGGATTTGGGGCGATTTCAAAGTGTTTAGACATCGGATTTTATCATCCCTTGATAAGAGCTGCACTCTAAACTAAAAATATTTAATTTTCACCTTGAGTTTCTCCTACATTGAGGAGATCCAAAAAAAAATTAAAAATTATAAAGAAAATAAATGAAAGAATTCGGGGATTAGAACGTAGACATGATCATGATAGTGCGTATCTACAGAGGCATTCTAACTTCAAGATAGCTTACTACGAAGCTCAGGACCGACACTATAGAGGTGAGCCTGATGTTACTTTTCCTGAATGCCCTTGTTATACTCAGTATCGGCCCAATCTACCTGCTGACTAGGGAGACAAGGATATAGTATAGGATTTTGATATATTATAGTGATTGATGTACTTTTATTTTGTGATTTTGTGATAGAGATAGATGTATGTTGTTTGTACTTTCATTTTATTGTCTATTTTATTTTATGTTTGCATAAGTGTTTAGTGTTGTAGTTTAAAAATTGCATTTGTAGTTGTAATAGACTTTGATTAGTACTTTGTAAAATTGTAATGTGATGTGATTTTTTTTGCATTGTGATGTATTTGTTAATTGGTTTTTATTTAGTATTGCGATGCGTTATTGAAATATTATGTTTGTATAATGTTTAGTTTTGTACTTATTTTAAAATTTTATTACCCAACAACTTCTCTAATGATTTATATGTATAGAAAGCTCCTGATATTACAGACCAGTTGAAGTAAAATTTTGAGAAGGAAATGCAAAAATTCCAGAATGATGAAAATGCCTAAAGTACTGAGGTATGATTTATATTTAAATTTTTTCTTTCCACCTGTATCATTCCATATTGAAAAATTTAAGTTTGGGGGAGAGAAGAAAAAGATTAACTATTATATGTTCTCAATTTAAATATTTTCAAAAATTATTAATATGAGGGAGGAAAGAAAAAGATTAACTATTATATGTTCTCAATTTAAATATTTTCAAAAATTATTAATATGATCTATATAGTGAATTTAATTCTGTAACTATATTTTTGTAACTATTTAAATATTATGGTAGATTTAAAGAAAGTAAATTTAATTCAGGTAACTATATTTTTGTAACTATTTAAATACTATGGTAGATTTAAAGAAATATTTTTGTTAAGTTTGGGAGAGGGAAGAAAAAGATTGACTATTAGATGTCCTCTATTTCAATATTTTCAAAAATTATTTATATGATTTCATGTAGTGAAAATAACTATATTTTGTAGATATTTAAATATTTTGGTGGATTTAAAGGAATAATTTTGTAAGGAAAATTAATTTTGTAGATTAAGATATTCAGTATAAGAGAATAAGACTATAATTAACTATTTAAAGTAAATAAACTATATTTTAAAATATTAAGAATCTTAGAAATTCATTTGAGAAGAAAAAATTGGGGCTCAATTATGTAAAAGCTATGAAATACTTATAAGGCAAAGGAATGCTTTGAATTTTAAATTTAGGGAAAGAAAAGTGAAGTTCAAAATCATTAAAGGCTATCTAGATATAGTAATCTTCCCTTGAAAAGGAAAAAGAAAGGATTAACCCTAAAAGAAAAGAAAAATATATAGGATTGAAAGCAATCCAAATGAAAAAAGAAAAAAAATATAATTGAGGAGAAGCTTGAGGAGATGCTTAATAAAAAATTAGCTTCACTTGAACCTATTTAAAGGGAAAACCTAAATACATTCCTGAACTTATATTTATGGAATAATATCTTTACTACTAGTGTTCTCATGAAGTTCCTATCATTTGAATATTCTAAGTGACTTGGTATTACAACATATAGTCATTCTTGAAATGAATAGAAAACTAGAACTCTTAAACTTGATGACTAGATAGTCGTGTACCTACAGAGTTAATTTAATTACTTGAAAATTTTCTGAAAATAATACTATGGTATTTACTTAAATCAAACTTATAGTATGTCTGAATTAAAACTTTACCACAGTAGATCATAACTTTTATGTAGTACTAAAATTACTTGAGGAAAAGTAATTGTTAAGTTGTAGAACTAAAATTACTTGAGGACAAGTAATAGTTAAGTTTGGGGGATTTTGACCAAAGAAAAATATATTGAGATTTTCATACATCTTTTATACTGTTTTTTATGATATTGCACTTTAAAAAAAGGTATTTTTCTGAGATTTTCATACCTATTTTATACTGGTTTTGATGATATTGCACTTTAAAAAAAGGTATTTTTGATGTTTTGTTGCAGGTATGTTGAATTATGGTCATTGGAGCAAAAAGATGCAAAAAGGAGCAAATTTGGAGCAAAAAGGAGAAGGTTTTATCTTGGGCGCCGCCGACGGTGGGTTTTTCCTGAGAGTCCAGAATTAAATATTCTAGAAGGCCGCGAATGACGCCATCGAGGCCGCCGATGGTGAGAACAACGGTTTGTCTCAATAGATGCATTGAATGTGGATGATTTTTGAAGGGACGCTTAGGCAACTCTTAAAAACTCTTCTACAACTTTAAGAGAAACATTTTCGAGGCCAAAAAAGGAGAGTCCAAAGTGTCCAGAGAGTGTCGAGAAGTCTACGTGTGTCCAGGGGAGTGTAATTTAGGGTTAGGTATTGTGAGGAATTTTTTGAGAGATTGTAAGTGTGGAAGGAAAGTGAAAGATTTCTTCCTCCTTGCCGCTTCGAAGGAGAATTCTGTGTGTTGTAAAGAAAGAAAGAGATTTAGAGGAATTTTGAGGAGTTACTTGGGGAGGAATTTGAGATAAATTGTATTTACTTATTGTAGTTTGTATGACTTTGCTTTTATATATGAAATCCAAGTTTTGTCGTACATTCTCCATGAGTTATGAGTAGTTTTCTCTGTCTTTCTCCTTATCTTGAGATTTTGTGAAATGGTGATTTGAATTGGTTGAGCCGAGAATGTAAATATACTTGTTAGGATCTTTTCACTTCAATCTTAAATTACTTTCAATCTGGCCAATTGATTTGTTAAAATATGTTTTTGTGATATTTTCATTTTAATCTTAATTTACTTTCAATCTGGCCAATTGATTTGTTAAAATAAGTTGTGTTTTACAACTAAAGTGAGGATTACATCCAAGATTTAGGGAGGTCAAAGTCTTTAAAATTTGAGTCCAAGTAAATAGGGAAATAGAAATTATCGGGTTTAGAATTAGAGATTTTAGAGTGACAGTCTAAAATCCTCAATTCAGTCCTATCCTTTGGGTGCTGAAGTGTAGATGTTAGCCCTCAGGCGAGAGGAATGTGGGAGCTCTGAAGTGAGAGCCGACATCTTCTCAGCCTAGCCGCAGATTCAGTAACCAAGCATAGGATTAGTCAATGTTCTTTATGCCTGGTTCAAAGGGTAAAAAATAGGTATGCTCCTATTTGACACAATACAATTTGAACTGATTCAATTTATTCATTCATTTAAATTTCTTGATATGGAGAAGGATGCTTTCTTATAAGTTGAACTTCACATTAGAAACTTTATTAGTAGAATTAGTTGATTGAGAGTTTATTAATTATAATTTTATTTAATTGCCTATTAGTGACAAATATGCAATTTGAACTATGTTGTTGTGATAAAGTATTGATTTCTAAATCTTAAGTTTGTAGCCTCTGATATTACTCCCTGTGGGGTCGATATCAAGGACTCCATTAGATCCTTGTATTACTTGAGCGATATGTATACTTAAGTTGATAAGTGTGACTTTGAAATTATTGAATATTTTATACACATATTTATCAAATTTATAACTGTTGTCAAGTTTTTGGCGATGTTGCCGGGGATTTAAATCTTCTAGCAGCAGTATCAAATTCTTGTATTTTTGAGCATATATAAAGTTACTGTCAAGTTTTTGGCACCCTTGCTAGGAATTTAAATCTTCTACCAGTAGTATCAAATTCTTATATTTTTGAGCATGTATAAAGTCAGTATCATTTAGTATCCTTCTTTTTCATTAAGTACTTAATATCAGAATGATTTGTATGCACTATATAGTGAGTTTAAATCAAATATGATCTAAATTTTATCAAAGTCATATACTATTACAATAACTCTTTTTCAGTTGTTGTATAATTAATTTGAGTTTAATTAAGAGTTTTACTATCATAGTAAATAACTTTGAAAATTTTATCACATCTTTGTCCTAAAACAGCTCTAATGGCATAATCACTTACATTACACATAAGTTCAAAAAGTTTTTCCCAATTTGGTGAAACTATAATTGGTGCAGTGTTTAATTTTTTTTAATAATTTAAAAGCTGTTAGGCATTCCTCATCAAATTGAAAATTGCATCTTTCTTTAGTAAACGACATAAAAGCTTAGCAATCTTAGAAAAGCACTTAATATATCGCCTATAGAATCCAGCATGTCCTAAGAAACTCCTAATTTCCCTTACATTTGTTGGATAAGGTAAATTAGCGATCACTTTAATTTAGCAGGATCTACTTCCATACCATTTTTCTTGATATTTGATGACCTAATATAATTCCTCCTGCTACCATAAATTGACATTTTTCCTAATTAAGAACTAAATTATATTTGATGACATAATACATTTCCTCCTGCTACCATAAATTGACATTTTTCCCAGTTAAGGACTAAATTCATTTCTTCACAGTGCTTAAGAACTTTAGATAAATGTTCTAAACATGTGTCAAATGAAGTTTCAAACACTGAAAAGTCATCCATAAAGACTTCAATCCCTTTTTCAATTAGATCACAAAAAATTGCCATCATACATCTTTGAAATGTAGTAGGGGCATTGCATAAACCATAGGGCAATCTTCTAAAAGCAAAAGTACCATAAAGACTGGTAAATGTTGTTTTATCTTGATTCTGAGGTGATATTTGAATTTGGTCATAACCGGTATATCTATCCAGAAAATAAAAGTATTTATGCCCAGCTAGTATATCCAACATTTGATCTAGAAAGGGTAGTGGAAAATGATCTTTCCTAGCGGCAAGATTTAATTTTCTATAATCAATGCATATTCACCACCTTGTAACTTGTCTAGTAGGTATTAAATCATTACACTCATTCACAGTTACAATTACTCCTCCTTTTTTAGGAACACAATGAATTGGAATAACTCATGCACTATCTAAAATAGGGTAGATAATTCCAGCATCCAACCACTTTAAAATTTCTTTCTTTACAGACTCTTTCATAGTAGATTTAATCACCTTTGTGGATCAGCCCTGGGTTTGCAGTTCTCTTCCAGATTAATTCTTTGCATACAAATTGAAGGACTGATTTCTTTAATATCAGTAATTGTCCACCCGAAGGATTTCTTAAAATTTTTCGAAATTTTTATCAGCTTTTCTTCTTCTTCCTTTGTTAACGTCAAGGAAATTATAACAGGTAATGTAGAGGAATCTCCTAAAAAGGCATATTTTAAATGTTCAGGAAATAATTTCAACTGAAGTTCTAGAGGTTTTTCAATAGATAGACAAAATGATTTATCTTTGTCTATCGTTTCCAAAATTTTAAAACTTTCTTGAACATAATTTGAATCTTCTTTAAAAAGGTTTACACATTGATCTAATTCCTCTTCTTGCTCATGTTCCAAATCTTGAAATGGAATTCACTCAGATATCTTATAACATCTATTCTATAGCATTCATCATCTTAACCTTTTGCAGGGTATTTCATTGATTTTGAAATGTTAAAAATAACAGTTTGATCATTGAGGCACATTGTTAATTCCCCTTTCTGCACATCTATCATTGCTCTTCCTGTGGCTAGGAAAGGTCTCCCCAAAATGATAGGCATCTCTTTATCTTCTTCCATATCTAGCACAATAAAATCAATAAGAAAGATAAATTGATCCAATTTCATAAGGACATCTTCTATAACTCCTTTAGGATAGGTTATTGAACGATCTGCCAACTGCAGAGTTACAGTAGGAGGGGTTATTTCTCTTAATCTCAATCTCTTAAATATTGATAATGACACAAGGTTAATGCTTGCACCTAAATCACATAAAGCTTTCCCATAAAATTTGTTTCCTATCGCACATGGAATTATGAAGCTAAGGATTTTTGAGCTTTTCAGGAAGCTTCTTCTAAATTATTACACTGCACTCCTCACTAAGTGCAATAATCTTATTATCTTTGAACTTCCTTTTTCTGTTGAGAATATCCTTCATAAAATTTACATAGCTTGACTTTTGTTCTGAGGCTTCAACAAATGGAATATTGATTGTAAGCTTCTTAAATAATTTCAAAAATTTTGAAAATTGCTTATCCAACTTCTGCAGTCGAAGTCTCTGAGGAAATGGAGGTGGTGGTTTTTCTAAATCAATTTTTGGCAAAAAAATAGGTTTTTCAGAATCTTTTGGAGCGTCCTCTTTTGATTCTTCAACTTCTTCTCTCTTCTTCAATATCTTTTTAAACCATACCTTCCAACTCTCTTCCGCTTCTAAATTGTACGACTTTAACTTGATCTTTATTTTGATCTTTTAGATTTGATTTAGTACTAGGAAGTGTTCCTTAGGATCTATTATTTAATGAACTTGCAATTTTCCTAAGTTGATTCTCAATATTTCTAATTATAGATCCTTGACTTTGTAACTAATTACCCATTTGTAACACCACTTCTTCTATAGACAACTTCTTATCCTTAAACTATGTATTACTATTGATTCCTGGAGGATAAGTAGATCTATAATTATTATTCCCTTGGTTGTTCCAGTTTTCCAATGGGTTTCCTTAGTTGTTCCCCCATTGCTGATTATTACCACCCGAATTATTATTCGAGTTAAAGTTAGGATGGTTCTTCCAACCTGGGTTATAATAATTGGAATATGGGTTATTTTGCTTATTATTTATGACATTCAAAGTTTTAAATGATGATTGAGAATCTACCATTTAGCCTAATGAATACTCTTCAATCATGGAAATTGGTTGAGAAAAAATTATTCTAAATTGGTCTAACTTCCTTAAAATTACAGCAACTTGATTTGCTAGCATAGTAAATGCATCAGTTTCATGAATGTTGGCTACTTTCTTTGGATTCGCCCTCTCAGAAGGCCATTGAAAACTATTGGTAGCCATCTCTTCAATTAAAACATAAGCAACATGAAATGGTTTTGACATCAATGAACCACCAACAATGACATTGATAATAGATCTAAGAGAACCAGTCAATCCATTATAAAAGGTTTGAATTATTAACCAATCTAGTATAACTTGGTGTGGATACTTTCTTAAGAGTTCTTTAAATCGTTCTCATGCTTCATAAATAGATTCCCCTTCAAACTGACAAAAGATGTGATATCATTTCTAAACTTCATAGTTTTTTATGGTGAAAAATAATTAGCACGAAATTTTTGTGCTAAATCACCCCAAGTTCTGATAGATTCAGGTGCTAAAAAATTTAACCACATATTAGCTTTATCCCTCAGTGAGAAAGGAAATAACCTAAGTCTTACGACATCATCTGAAACACCATCGTATTTAAATATAACACACAATTCTAGAAAATTGGTAAGATGTAAATTTGGATCTTCATTTGGTGATCCCCCAAACTGATTATTTGATACCATTTAGATAAAAGTAGGTTTAAGCTCAAATGAATTAGCCACTACAGTAGGTTTTTGAATACTACATTGAAGTTCATCTACAGTATGGTTGGCATAATCTCTTAAAGGTTTAAACTCTTGATGAATTTTAGCATTTTGATTTTTTTGGTTTGCCATTTCTTTAATTTTTTGGGGATTTTCAAGATTTTTTATTTTTTTAGTTTTTCTAATTTTTCTAATATTTCTTTCTAATTCAGAATCGTAGGGCACTAGTCGTTCAGAACCTGAACTACGACTACACTAACATAAAATAAAATAAATAAAACATACAAAATAAGATACAATATTTAAAGTTTAAATAAGACTTTCTAAAAATAGAAATTTACTTAGTTCTTCCACGACAACGGCGCCAAAAACTTGATCCCTGGATACTTAATGCTTATGCATAGTATAACAATAGTTATGATTGTATTTTTTTACTTATATTTCCTTATTTTGCAACAAAACCAAAAACTTGATCCTGAAGAAAAAAAAAGAATTTAACTTTTTTAATTTATATAAATTTATATTGGGATACTACGCAAGTATACATATTGTTATCAAGTAATATAAGACTTTTTGATTAAGACCTGAATATCGAACCGATTGAGAATATTATGCACTATGCACTTTTTTGAAGTTTTTCTATTTTTAAAAGATAATTACTTAAACTAAAAACTATTTTTACAGGAATTTAAAATTTAAATACTTTTGGTATTTTTGATATTTTTACGAAACAGTAACAACTTAAAAAGACAACTAAAGTTTTTATAGAAGAAAGTGTTTAATATGAAAATACCTTTCTTCTTATCATGAATCAATAATAAGTATAGGAATTCTGTTGTGAAAGTATGCAAATTGTGTTGTGTCAAATAGGAGCAATAATATTCTTTACCCTTACTATAAATGCTATAAAGTACATTGGCTAATTTAAAGTTTGAATAGTTCTGAAAATTGGCTAGACAAGGAAGATACTAGATCTCACTCTAGAGTTCCCTGAATTCCCTCCACATGGGGGCTAACATTCTTGTATCAGAACCTAAAATAATAAACCAAGTTGGGGGCTTTAACCAATCACTTTAAATTCCTCTAACTCTACACCCATTAATGAATATTTTCCTATTTATTTGCACTCAATCATATGAACGCAATTCATCCAAATTGATGTGATTCTTTCCAGTTTTTGACTGAGATAATACCAGCTCGGTTCTTACATGTTCTTACAACAAATTTTAACATCTGGATTTTCCAAATCAAGAAGTAAATGAAGTGCATGGATTTAAATCATCACAACTTCTTCCATCATTAAAGATCAATACTCTCCACAACTTCCATCCAAAACTTAATTACTTATCATTTTAAGAAGAAAGATAAAGAAAACTACTCAAAATCCATGGAGAAAACAAAACCACACTTTAGTTTAAAAGAAGAAATCATTGTCAAACTAACAACAATTCTTGATCAAAATCAAAAGTAGTCTAAAACAAAAAGATATAAACTTATCTCAAGTCCTCCACCAAACTCTTAAAGTTTCTTTGAATCTCTTTTCTTTTACAATCACTCAAAACAAAATAGCAAAAAGAATAAAGTAAATAAAAAGTGGCTCCTGAAAATCTCTCCAGACAAACTCCCCAGAGAAGAACTTTCAAAACTTGCCAATTTTTTCAGGACTCTTTTCAAAATCTTCTCTTCTTTCTTTTATAGTTTTCCAAGACGTGCCTTGGGATCTCTTCAAAATGTGTCTTGGTTCGATGNATAGAATCTGTGGAGAAAAAAAAACCACACATTAGTTTAAAAGACAAAATCATAATCAAACCAACAATAAGTATTGATTAAAACCAAAAGTAGCCTAAAACAAAAAGATAAAAACTTATCCCAAGTCCTCCACCAAACTCTTGAAGTTCCTTGAAATCTCTTCTCTTTTACAACACTCAAAACAGAACAAAATAACAAAATGGATAAAGTAAATAAAAAGTGGTTTTTGAAAATCTCTCCGAACTAACTCCTAGAGAAGAACTTTCAAAAGTTGCCAATATTTTCAGGACTCTTTTCTATGTCCTCTCTTTTTTCTTTTTTAGTTTTCCAAGAGGTGCCTTAGGATGTTTTCAAAATGTCTCTTGATTCGATGTATTTGCCAAAGAGACGCATCCTTTCATGATGGTTTTCGTCCATGGTGGTTACAACCACCTATTAAGCCAATGGGTGCCTCAAAAACCTCTTCGAATTCTTGAAATCCAATTATACTCATCTAGTAACTGCCACTGATGCTTAAGCGTGGGGTCTCGGTGCTTAGACGCGGCCTTCTCTGTTTAACCAAAGCTTAAGCGCCGGATCTGGCGCTTAGGTGCCAAATCTCTTTTGCACAATTTTTCACCTTTTTGCTCCAAATTTGATCCTTTTTCACTCCTTTAAGAATTTTTTCAATTTTTACATGTATCTGCAAGAAAAACACAAAAATACCTTCTATTAAAGTGCAATATCTTAAAAATAGGTATAAAAATGTGTCTAAAAATACTATATATTTTAGGTGTATCACCTAGCCCAATCTAGACCCAAGTCTAGCCCAACATGCCCAAATTGATCAAAAATCCAAAATCCCTCAAATTGAACCCAATTGAACTCAAAATCATTTCAATCCTTCACCAAAAATCTTCATTACAATCATCTCATAATTTTCATCAATCAATTGGGCTCAAGGTCATGGATAGCCTAATCAAAACAGACTTTAAGCCAAATTGACCTACATGGACCCCTTCACCAAAAATTGACCCAATCAACCCAAATTGACCAACCAAAGACAACCACAGCCAAATTTTAAACCTTATTGACTAGACTAAACCCCATGGAACCACACAAATGAGCCATGGACCAAACGATCCCCAAATTAATGGATTTTCTTCCAAAATTGCTTAAGCCTAAGGGACTTTTGCCAAAATTAAGCACCTGCCTAAATAAATTTCTGTGACATATTCCCCTGGCTCACTTGACCTCCTGTCCACCTCTCCTAGCCTTGTCGGCCAGCCTAGTAGCCAGAAAATGGTCCAACCAAGAGGGACCCCCATGGAATCAAACCTAATTCAAACCTTGAGGCCACCTCATCCAATTTTAAGTTTAGAGCCTCAACATAGGCAGCACTTTGCACTCGTCAATTGACCCACAGAGCCACCATTGACCAATTTTATAAAAGCTAACCTTCATGGCCAAGGGGAGAGGTGCTGAAACTTTCTCAAAGAGAGACCTCCAAATTGATCCCATGACCTCTTTGAGTCCTTCTCAGCTCAAGCCAACCATTTTCCTCCATTGATCCCCATTGTGGAAGCTCAATTTGGAGCTCAAACTTCTTCCAAAATAAGGACAGAACTCCCCATAGCTCCACAGTCCACCAAACTCCAATTAAACTCAACCACACCATCATCACAGTGAAAGAAGAAGAAGCCCCATCAAATCCCCCTCATATAGAGCTGCTAGCATAGCTCTAGACCAACACCTAAAATCAAGCTTGGTTGAATTCATACCTAGTCCTTTCACCACAATAAGAAACTCAATTCCTAGCATCCTTGGACCTCCATGAACGTGTCCAGCAACTCTGATTGAAGCTTCCCTTCTTAGAGCAAAGGTATTGAACTTCCCCTCTTCCCAAGCCTATTT